>VWZP01008455.1:687170-722803 GCA_013396995.1 Dicaeum eximium | reverse complement strand
TTTTTTTTTTTTTTTTTTTTTTTAAACCACCTGGTCAACTTCACAAAACAAAAAAAGCTTTACACAACATGAAAGTCATGCTTTCAGCCCTAGGATTGCTTTGCTTTCATCTTGTGCCCATCTGCTTATCCTTCACCAGTTTTTTCTCAAAATATTTTGTAACTCTTGATAGCAGGGAAAGGCCTCCTTCTTTCCTCTGCAGCACCTGGGTGACACTGTAGGGCAGAGCAGTAATAAATAACTGCTGCTGGAGAGCAGTTTGGAAACCCTGAGATCTGGGCAGTTTTTTCCCCTCTTGCTGCAGTCCTGAGACATGAAAAGAGGCTGTGTCAGAAGCCTGTCAGAGAGATGCCCTAATCTGGAAGTGTCAGAGTCACTTAGAGTTCACCTCTGACTTCGCTGTCTGGTATTAATGGAAGAGCTGAAAGGCCAGTTTTAATATACACAGGAGATAACAGAACCTGTCATTATAAAAAAAGAAATAACATCTCCCAGAGCACACAGCAGGGACTGCATCAGTGTGTCCATTAGGAAAGTGCTTGGGCAGGGAAAGGCTGGTGCTTGTCCCAAAGGTTTGGACAGCAGAGGTGTGCTGGCCACTGTGAGTTGAGTTTCTCCCAAGATCTCTGTGTTGGTGGGACAGCCAGATGGATCTTACCTTTTTTTAAGCCAGTTAATTATTCTGTATCTTGGATAACAGAGCCTGGATGCCTGACTGTGTAGCTGTTGTACTTCAGAGATCAGGGCAAGCCTAGGTGCCTCATACAAGAGATAAAGGAAAGAATTTTATTTTTTTTTCCTTAACATCATTCTGATTATTCCCCTTAGCTTTTTTAATTGCTTGGTTGGTTGGTTGTGGTGTTTTGGATTTATATAAATTTATTTATTGAGATTGACACAAGCATTTTAGTGCATTTTTTAAAAAAGCATATAATTTATGTAAGATTTTGATGCCCACATGTTCCCTTCCAGTTTCATTCCACCACATATGGACATTTGCATACAAATAAAAGGAAATGTCTTCTCTGTGTGTGGATAATTGATAGCTATTCCTTAGGTAAAGTCAGCTAATATAATGCTTGTTAATTTTAAAGCTCTCCTGTGGTTGGCAAGGACCTGAAGGAATCGATCAGGCCCTGAGAGATGCAATTTCTTGCAGCTCTGAAGGATGAGAGCCACAAGTCCACAGTCCACTTGTTCTTGGGTAAAAGACAGAATTTCAGTAAAGACAAAATAACTTTGCTTTCCACCCTGCCTGAGCTGTGAGATGTCTGTGCAAAACAGAGCAACAGAGATTTATGGCTCTCCTGGTGAAGAGGTGACTTGCACTGCCATGACATCTTGTATCTCAGAAGTTAATCACAGCTTTTCTCTGCGTTGCTGGGTTACGTTGCTTTGAGAAAAAACAGAAACTGCTATGAACAGTATGAATAGCTGAAACCACAAGTCCCACTGAGATTACAGCCAGCTCCTCCTAAAGGAAACGGATTCAACCACCAACATAGTTTTTCATTAGATGATTTTTTTTCCGAGTGAACAAAATACCCCTATTGTGGTATAATTGTTTAGTTTTTGGAGAGGTAGGCAGAGTTGCAACTACATGACTGGTTGAAATAATAATTCAACTAGATGAGGGGGGAGGGCAGGGAGACATTTGGCTTTTTATTACATTTTGTAGCATGTTGCAGACTAATGCAGCAGGTTTTAATTTTCTTGTTTCTGTGCGTTTTGGCTCTGCAAAGGGGGGAAGGAGGAAAGTCTGTCTTGCATTTCAGGACAAATCTAAATCTGATGGACAAAAGTTTTGACTATCTGATTGAAACCTTTTGTTGCTGAGACTGAGTGACTCTACCAGGCTGGCAGGGCTGAAGTGATTTCTGTCTCGGATTCAATGTTTTGAACTGGTAAAACATATTTACTTGTGGTTAATGGAAAGTTAATACTTTCATTGTAGCAATATGATACTGGCTAAAAATCAAGCTGAGTTGTAAGTGGGGAAAATGAAGTGTAGAAAAACCATGGAAGCAGAGTTTGGACCCACAGATGTAATTTAATAAAAGCAATTTTTGATTTCTGGTACCTTGATCTTTCATACCACAAACACCCAGAGTTGTACTCAGTTCTTCAAGATTTGCAAAATGATGGTGATTTTGATAAACTTTAATTAAATAGAAGATGGTGAAGTTTACCATATTAATGCTTGTCATCTGAATTTACTTCTATGTCTTAGCTGAAGGCCCAGAAATTGCTTTGGTCCATTATTTTCCTGCCCTTGTATTGACAAAGTACATCACTCATCAACAAAAGATGTTGCTGTTTCATCCAAATGGGCTCATCAAAAGGCAACATTTATTTAGGGGTTTAGGAAGTGCAGACAGGTAAGAATTTTAAAAAATGATCAAAGAATGGAGGATCTTGGATCTGTGGTTGTTACTGTGAAGAAAATACAACAGTTTACAAAAAGTATTTTAATATCTACCCACTGGAAGCTTGATGATTTAAGCAGCATCACACTGGGATATCTGCATCAGTTTTAATTTTACAAATTGCTCTGGTATTCATGTACTGTCTAGCTAAATGTAGTAACCATACTTTAGGAAATTTTTAAATATAGGATTGGCCAGCCTCTGTTTCTTTGTAGACTTTTCTCATGGGAATTGTCTGGCTAGTTACACCATGACCACCAAACATCAGACAATGCAAGGAACTTCTTCCCCTTGCCCCACTTTATTTCCATCTCTCTTCCCAAAGGCAATCCCTTGGAGTGGTGGCTGTGGTTTGCTTGTTTTTTTTCCTCTAGGAATTTTGTTAGCAAACTCTTGGGCTTACTCATAAAGGCCTTTCTAGCATCTGATCTTTGCTAGAAAGTTTTCCAGAGAAAGCTATGCTGCGTATGTGTTTGTTCAGAATTCCCTTGGGAATTAATAACAAATAAGGGAGTAAAATTAATATGTTGATCTTCTTCAAAAGCTGCTGAGCACCTCATGAGTGTTTCCCTGGCCATTGCTAGGTGGCTGTGACAATGACTGAGAACTGCACTGTGAGCCTGCCCATGTTTAGGGCCTCTTTTTAGGCAGGCTCTCATCCGAGCTTTGGAAAGCCAGTGGTGTGCAGCAGGCACTCTTGAAAGTAAAGAATGTCTTTGCATAACTCTGGATTTAAATACTCTCATTTATTTAATGTTTTATTAGCCATCTAAACCAGTTTAGATTGCAGCTAGAGATTCAGCAGCAAAACCAGATAAACCAGTATGTTTTGCTCCCCTGAACGTTTGCTGATGGGAAGATACTCCAAGCACTCCTGCGTGCTCTTGCAGAGAGCTGGGTTGGAGAGGAGCAAGCATGGAGCCCTGGCAAGCCAGAGCAGAAGGTGAAACTCCAAAAGAGGTGGAAAACATCCAGAGAAGAACAATACTTCAAAAGGGGTTTTCCTAATGAAAATAATCCATCATGAGGAAATGAATATGTTTGAGGCTCGTTCAGGTCAAGAAGCTGATACAAGTAAACTCTGTCTGAATAGCACAGGAAATCAATACAGACAGTTGGTTAAAAATATGACAGAACTTTGCATTTTAAACTTCATAAAAAGGACAAATGAAACATTGTTTCCATAAACAAAGACAAACCTGTGGAAGACAAATTAGAATGGAAAACAGATAGCAAGTTACTAGTTTAAAAACAAACAAACAAACAAACCCCTCAAACCTTTTAAAAGCAAGGAAGAAAAGGGAAATTGCTTTTAGACCATGTGAGATGGCTTGTAAGTGCTGGTTCAGTGGCCTGTGGTCACGTGAGATTTTGGAAATGAAGTCTGCTGTGCTTCTGGTCACTGCTGTCATCTGGAGCACGGGGATGTGCATGACCCCAGGTGATTTGAGAGCAGCTGTCATCCCTGAGCCTCTGACTCCTGCATTGCATGATTTGCTAGAGGGGGATTGGGGTGAAAATTTAGAACCCAAATGTACAATTTGATGGAAAAGTACCTATACAGCCAGTTAAGGCCCTGCCTGGCCCTTTGGTGTAGATTAATTGGGTGCAGAGGTGCCCAAAGTGAGGAGCAGCCCTTCTGGAGCACAGCCCAGCTGTGCTGCACAGGGGGACAGTTTGATTTCTGCCTTTTCCCTGCAGTGTCAGCAATTCAGAAGCAGGCACTGAGGAAAAATCTGAGCAAGGCTGTAAAACTCTGCTTCCAAGGGCCTCTGGAGAAGCTCAGACCTGATGGTCTTGTTTGGAGTGGGAAAGCTGTGTCGTGACATGAGGTTGGGCAAGTGGGCAAGTTTGTCTCAAGGACAGAGGCAGAGAGCAGAGGTAGCTCCCATCCATGCACCTGCAGCACTACAGTGAGGGGATTTATACAGAGCTCCTGCAATTGTGCAAAATTGAGAACACTGCCACTGAGGCTGCTGGGGGCCTGTAGGCTTCTGGGCTTTGTCAAGGCTTGGAAGCACCTCTGATTTATTTGATTTAACTTGCATAATTATGTGAGAGTGCTTGTGTGGGGTGTATTAACCATTGCAAAGCAAACAAAGTTGTTATAGAATCATTAAAGTTGGAAAAATCCTCCAAGATCATCAAGGCCAACCTTCAAATACCACCATGCCCACCAAGCCATGTCATGAAGTGCCATGTCTCCTCCTTTTTTAACACTTTCAGGGATGGTGACTCCACAACTTCCCCAGGAAGCCTGTTCCAATGCTTGACCATTCTTTCAGTGAAGAAATTTTTTTAAATATCTGACCTGAGCTTCCCCTGGCACACCTTGAGGCCATTTCCCCTTGTCCTGAAGGGAAAATGTTTTATCACCTCTCGCAGCTTTTAATATGGGGGATGTGCATAACATCATTTTATTTCTATGGTTTCCAAGGCAGAAGATTTTTAACCTGCTGTGCTTTGAGGTGCAAACTGATCTCCCATACCTGCAACAAGATCACCCTTCTGTGAAAGGGGCCTGCTGGGCACATCAACAGCAGATGGTGAAGTGGGCAATGACCAATGGCCCTGGCACACCAGAGCCAGGTCGAAGCAGAGGCTCAAGAATTAACATAGAAAATGCCTGGGGTTTGCAGTAGTGAAGTAGATTTACCTGTGTGCCAGGGTGGCCTGGGTGTGAGACTCCTCACATCCACAGCTTGCAGCACTCCCATCATCATGTAGCCTCAGGGAGTGGCAGGGCAGGGCTATTTGCATTGATAAGGAAAGTCAGCTTGTATCATATGGAAATGTATTATTGTTTTTATACACACACAGACACATGGAGATGTATATGAAATCTCTATCCTGTTCCTCAGGAGCCAGCTTTATGAGGAAATGTTTGTCAAACTGAAGGTAGCTGTGATGCAAGTCCCCAAAGCAATAAAAGAAGGTTCAACGTGCACAGCTGCTCTGAATGTAATAAATTGTGTCTCAGGGCTGCAGGTGTGTAGCAGTATCTGGGGTTTGCTTTTGGTGTTTTTTGTTTTATCCAGTTTCTTCATCAGATCTTTAGAATGAATGTGCGTGCCTGTCAACGTGCAATGCTTTTTGTAAGTACATGCTCTAGGGGGAAGATGAAGGTGTCTTACAGAACCTTGGTTTGTCCTTTCATGTTGCAGAGGCAATTTAAAAAGTCTGGAGGGCTGCCCCAAGGACATCACCCATCACCTGGAGAAAACCAGGTTATCACATGGGACTTGGGCACCTCATCAACTGCATTCCTGGTAAATCTGGGGGTGAACATAGGTTACCTGCTTGTAAATGGCAGCAGGCTTTGGTTTGGGGAATGCTAATTACCATTTGGAAGATAGGAGATATATATATACATATAACTTTATCCACTGAAATCTCTGTAGTCTTCCTAATTTTTCTGGTGTGTAACCACAGCAGAACCTTCAGCAAAATGTTTGTTGACCTGGGGGCAGTCTGGCATCCCAGCTCCTGGTTGATCAGAGGAGGTGCAAAATCCTTTCTGGACAGAGACATTTGGGAATCATACCCCAGAGGTTCGTAGTGCTGATCTTCTGAAGTCATAACATCATGACAAAATTTTGCTGAAGTTTTTCCTAGTGCCTTTACCAAAACTCACTAGTGAAGAAAAGTGGTAAACCAGCCTATTCCCAAATACATAAGTGATGGTCTTCCAGCAGAGCTTCCATTTGCAGCAGTCTTCAAAGATTTTATTTTTTTTTTTGCTATCCCATCAGCACACGTGGTCCTGGCTCAGAGCAAGTGTTGGTGTGATCAGTCCCTCCCCAGCTCCCCAGGAACTGTTTGTTATATTTGAAATTTTATTTGACTCCTTGTGAATTAGAAATTTTGCTACAGAACTTTTCCCTAGGTCTGCATTTTTTTCTTTGCCATCCTTCTTGCCCTGCTGCATTTTCTTTGTTGCCAAACTGGATTCTCACAAGGTGGTATTCCTCCATCTCACCCCAAGGACTATATTGGGTTAGGTTGGGCACCTGCCAGCACTGGAGATAGCTGGGTTAGTCCCAAGCAGTGCATTGCAATTTGCATACTGATGAAGGTGGGGCACTGTCTCTCATTTAATGTTGTGAAGTGAAATAATTATTTTCCCACCCAGTGACCTGACATGGCTTTATAATTAATTTTTGTAATTGGTGGAACACATTTTTTCTAATGATACCAGTCAGATGTCTGCCAGGACACAGTGATGTATTTACCACCAGAGTGCTGCCTTTGACTAAAATCAACAGTTCCACTCTTTGAGCACTGGATGATCCATGACTCTGTGTCAGAGTAGTATTTAATTGACTTACAGGGTTTACTCAGAAGTTGTTGGCTAGCCTTGTAAACACCATCCTCTGAAAAATCATTTGTAGTAGCTGGCAAACTCAGTGTAAATTTTGTGTGAAATATTCTTTTTTTAACATTACAGGTGTTTCTTTGCCTCCCTCCCAGGGGAAAGTCATGTTTTTGTAGTGTTTGTGTAGCAGGGTTGTTTCTGCTTGTGGGGCACTGTTATGTGCAGGAAGGACTGGTGATGGAATTAAATGTGTGTAAGTATGTATATATTTGTATTTTATGTCTCCATCTTTGCCAAGCAGAGATGCTTCTGGTGCCAAGAGCTGCTCAGGGGTCACCAGTAGCTCCTCAGGGCAAAGCTTAGCTCAGCTCTGGGCATAAAATAGCTGAGCAGAGTGTGGTCATCCTTGAGATGGGCAGGAGAAATTAGCACTGATTTGTTGGATAAAGATTGTTTATCCAACAGTTCAAATCTGATAGGGATGAAAAGTTGATTTCCTCAGGTGATTTCCAGGTTTTCTGCTTTGTTGGGAGCTTCTGTTCAAAACTGTTCTTGTTTCTAGTATTCATTATCTTTCCCAACAGGGAAACCACTTGGTGTTTAGCAAAAGGGTGAGGCAGAATCACCTTTGATGAAAATGTTGGTTCAAAGCCATTTCATTACAAATCAGTGCAAGTTCCAGCAGCACTTCAGCATTTTGCTTGCAAATGTTACCAGACAGCCTGAGTGATGTGCACAAACCACTAGAATCAAGCTACAAAAGTGCTTAAATAAGAAAATATTACCAGGTAGGTGAGGACTTTGTGTGGTGGGAAGTAAATGAAGATGATAAAGCTGTAGGGTCTGGTGCAGATGGTATTTTACAATGTGAAAAAACATCTTTTGGGGACTGGACCACATGTACTAGGTCACAGGTCTGTGGTGGCTAGAGATGTCCCTTTCCAGGCCACCAGGTCCATGGGAAGATGAAGGGAGTGTGTCCTGGGGTGACAATTTGTCCACATCAATGGCCACTCTGTGGGTGGGGACTGGTGCAGGTTGATTTTAGGGGATGTTTTGTCTTACTATTGTCCCAGTGAGCTGATGGGGTTTATCTTGGGTCCTGTGGGAAGCTGTGTGGGTCTGGTTTTGTGCCCAGCCAGCTCTGTATGGATTCCAAGGGGTATTTGAGCATTCTGCACAGACAGCAAGAGACAACTGCTCCTGACCTAGGCTGTGGTGGAGGGAGGCTTCAGCCAAAGGGCTTTGTTGGTGTTTTTGCATTTCCCAGATGATGTGGCTGAAAACACCTCCCTGCTCTGTCCACACTGAGGTCTCTCTCACATGGATGTATCTGAGGGAGCCTTGGGAAAGGCTGGTACAGACTGTGAGAGCTGTAATTAATGGCTCTGAGCAGTCCTGAGTCATTCCCTGCTCCAAGCAGGGAAGGGGACAAGGGACTGAGAGGGCATTACCCCCAGTAATGAGTTTGGGGCT
This sequence comes from Dicaeum eximium, assembly GCA_013396995.1. Taxonomy (NCBI): domain Eukaryota; kingdom Metazoa; phylum Chordata; class Aves; order Passeriformes; family Dicaeidae; genus Dicaeum; species Dicaeum eximium. The sequence continues at coordinate 714,586 of VWZP01008455.1, read as the reverse complement.
TGCCATGCTGAGGGGGGAGAGAAATGGGGTTTCTGTGCTTCCCTTCAGGTGGGATGCTCTCACATGCTGTCCCCTGTGTTTTCCCAGCATTGCCATTTGCTGCCCTGGCAGACCTGGTGTTGCACACCCCTGTTTGCTGAGCTCTTTGCCTGCTCTGCACCTTGACTTGGTGTGGGGCTGCACAAACGTTTGACATATCACAAACAGCAATAGGAATGGGTTAGACAGAGCCAGGATTGCTGCTTCCACCCCCCAGTGACAATTTTGGTTTCAATGCACACCAGACTGCCACCAAAGGGAAGGGGAACAGAGCTGAGAGCTTAAATATTGGCCAAAGATACTCTATTACCATGAGGAAATGTACTGACTGATGAAGGTGACTGTGGGAAAAATTGCTGCTATTTCAGATTTCAAGGTGTGAGGAAATTCTTACTTTACCTAGTGCTAATTTGTAAATTGTAACCACATGAGTGTGGCTGTTGCAATTCAGGAATGGCATATGCAGCACTCTTGATGGATGCTGTGCATTTCATTTCAACCACATAACCTGCCTTGGGCTGGTTTTTAACATATCCCTTTTGAGCTGAAATTTTTTCTGGAGATCTCTTTAATTTTGTGTGGCCTGCATGGATTGTAGCAACCCAGCACAGTAGGGATCAGTAAGAGAAGAGACAGTGTTATTTCTGAATTTCCTTGTCTTTGAAGACTGAGGTTAGATACTTTGTTCTTCTGGCTGAAGTGGAAGCCTATGGTTTAATTTTTCTTGAATATGTGTATGCATTTCAAGTCTGTGCTTTCCCATAAGTGGTTTGCTGGCCTTTTAGAGGTTTTATTTTTTAAAAAAAGAAGAGTTGGAAGCATCTTTTAGACTGCAGTTGCTTTTGAAACCTCACTGGGAGGAATGGGTTGAAGAAGAGCTGTGGTTCTGCACAACATGGGAACCTCATCTCAGTTGTTTGCTCAGGGTGGCTTTTGCTGCAGCAAAGTTCTCAGTTCCAGTGGTCTGGCAGGAACTCAACAATACTGGCTATTTTTCTGTCAAGTAAATGTAAAATACAAGCAGTTTTTGTGCAAGGGGGCCCCAGTAATGGCAGTCACTCCAAACCTTGCTTTTTTGGAGAAGGCTTGGCCCAGGCAAGAAGACTTTACCAAACAGATGGAGCCCACCTTCTGTCGAGACAGGGCTCTGCTGTGGGTGCTTGGGGAGCAGCTGCCGAGTGCTTGTTGGAAAATTGGAGCAGTTTTCCTAAAGACTAATGCACAAATGTAAAAAAATGGACATGTGAGATGTCTGCAGCAAGAGGGTGAAGGGGATGAGATGTCTGTGTGTGTCTGGTGGGCTGGGCAGAAATGCTGGGAGTGAGTCTTGTTCTCACCTTTTTTTCAGGTGCTTCAATTCTCTTCCATGTTCATTGCCCTTTACCCCATCCCTCTCCTAAAAAGACACAGAAATGCAAGACCATCTCACCAGCATCTGCTAGATTATTGCCTGGGCATCTGTGTCATGCTTGAGAAGTTTTATTCTGAGTTGAACATGTTTATATAAACTCTCACAGCTTTGGACCAACTGTCTGCTCCTGCCAGACAATCTCAGCCATTCTGCATCTGTCCTTGCCTTGTGCTGGGAGAGCTCCTTTTGAATTAAATTAAATTGAAGGGGCTTATTTCATTTTGTGTGACAGCTCTTAAATGGGAAATTTCCTTTTCTCCTTCACTTTTTTTAACACTGCATAGTTATGGTCCTGCTCAGCTGGCAGCTTCAGCTAAGGCTGCCCAAGGCTTTGCTACATCTCAGAGTGGGGAAGTTGAATTTTTTGTGGTCAGTTTTGGGAGAGATGAACCTCTTGATCCAACCTCTTGGAAATGTCTTAATTGCCAAGATTTAAGGAAAGATCTGTGGGAAGAAGCTTCTTACAGAAAATGATTTTGTTTATCATTTTGCTGCAGTTACGTGGCCTTTGATTTTTTTTTCTATTAAGGAATGAAACTGAATAAAATTTAGTTATATTTCCTTGGCATTTCCTCTGCAACAGTTCATTTATTATGCATAAATGCAGTGTTATATATTCCAGGTAATTTATATAATTACTGTGCCATTAAGTGTGTCTAGTTAGAATCAACAAAGTTAGAAAATGTGAAATTTGAGTGTCTGCAGTAGTGGTTGCCTGGTTATGTTACATCCTGGATGGGATTCCTGTGTGAGATCCTCCCTTTCTCTTTTTTTTGTGTGTGTGAACCTTTAACGCCAGCATGAGTTGCATTAGCACTCAATGATTAAACAGGAAAAATATTTCATTGGAATGACATATATGTAAAACATGACTTCTTTAGTGATGTTATTAGAATATTTAATGTTTTCGTTTCCTGGCCTCTGGGAATTCAGCTATGCAGCTTGAACATTGCACTCCAAAGGAAACAGAGAATGGTTTCCCCCTTGTTAATTCACAGAGCTGCTTGCCACGGGGTGATACTGAGGGCCAAAATTCAATGTCTGAGACGATGCCAGTAATTAAATATACATGAACTCTTGGAGCAACTGAGATTAAGGCAAAAATCCACCCAAAACAAAACCCAGCCCTCTGAAAGTAAGAATATTGGATGGGATATGTCTTCATGCTTCAGGATATAAATCAATATTAAGTTTGGATTTGGGAAGAAGAAGGTTTTTCTGAAGCTCATCAGGAGGAATTGCTGTCACTGCTCCACCCTGTGTTCTGTGCCTCCTCTGCTCCAGCCAGGATGCTCTCCCTGCCAGCAGAGATGTTTAGCATGAAACATCAGAGCATCAAAGGTTTGTGAAAGAGAAGGGATGCATAAAAAAGGGATTCCTCCTTTGTTTCCCCACTGTTTCTGGAGCTGTTTGCAGCTCCATTCTGGTGCTGCTGTAATACCAAGACCTCTTTGGTGAATTGTTGGAACCAAATAATCTTTCAGGTCTGTTCCAGCCCAGGCCTTTCTGTGCCTCTATGATTGTTATCCATCTATGTTCACTTGTCCCAGGCCATGGTTTCCACCTTGCCAAAAAGACATAATTAGGGACTGCAGCAGTGCTGGGAGATATCTGCTCCCAGGTGGGAAACTCTGCTGAACTGTTTAAAAAATAATAATCCGAAATATTTAAAATATCTTTGTCTTTATGGGTTTTATGTGGCCATCAGTCATCATACTGCATGAAATCACTGCACTGGGAATATTTCTCAGGGTTTTCAGCCAAGGGCTATCAGGCAGCCCATGGATGTCCTGAATTCTCCCACACTTCCCTATCAGCAGTTGTCCAAGACTTGATGGCTCTTCTTTCTTTTATAAAGATTGGAAGCATTGTCAAGCCAGGCTTTCCTGAGGTTTAAACATGCTTTGTGACTGTGTTTTGTTTGGAGTTTTTTGTTGCATTAGATAGTGAAAACTTGGTGGATGAAAGTGGGTTGAAATCCAGCTGGCACAAAAAAAAAAACAAAAAGCAAACTGAGAACTGTGATTTTTTTTTTCTTTCATCCAGGATCTTCCCCTGGTACTGTACTGTTCTTGGTTTTAGAAAACAGTATTTTTCTGCAGGGGTTAGAATTGGTTCATTCAGCCTTTAGGCCTTTCTTTGCTCCACAGTGGTTTTTATCATTTCCAGTCTGAGAGTACAGTGCCCTTTTCCTGGAGAGAAAATGTGAAGCTGTGGAGGGAGGGGAAGGAAAAAGAAGAGCAGCAATGTTATTGCCTCTCTGAAGTCACACTACAGAGTTGGTACCAATGGCATTTTAATAGATGAGGTGCTCCCCATCCAATATTGTGATAGAAATTCATTGTGTGGAGGATCAGGGAAGTTGGGAAATAAAAAACACAAAAAAGAAACAAGAAAGTACTGATTTGTGCTGGAAAGAAGGGGAAGGGCAAAATGTAATAAATGGGGTAGTTAAATATTTAGTGATTTAATGGGGTCCTGTCAACTTTGTCTAAGAACTCTTGGATCCTAATAAAATAATTCAGAAATATTGGGTACAAACCACCTGCTCCTCATAAAGCTCTTGTCCAGCCAAATTGTAGTCAAGGTTTTTTAGATGTTTACTTGATTGTACATTCAGCTTTTCTATTTGTTTTTAGAAAAGAGTTTGACTCATAGGGGATTGATCTCAGGAAATTAGGGTGACACATCATTTTTGGGGCAACAATTTGCTTTTCTATGTGAGTGCTTTGCTTCTGTGGGGAATAATAGATCAGGCTTCAGCATTTGAGCAATTGCCTGAGTTTATTATTTAGCTGTGCTGGTTTCTGTGCATGAAATCTCCATTTTCCCACAGATTCAGCTTGTGGAGGCAAATTACTTCAGAGCTTCGAAGAAACAAAAGTGCAACTTTAACAAATTTCATCTTGGCCAAAAGCATTTAATACCAAGAATATTGTAAATGCTTTCTGTTGGAATTACTCCCTCTGGGCTGCTAATCTGGGAGCAATTCAGGCGTTTGCTTCTGACCTTACCCCCTTCCTGGAGATCCGAGCACTTCACTGACGAGAGCGCAAGACAAGGGAAGGAGGGGCTGGCAGAGCTGCTGTTTTCCAAAGGAAATGAAGTGATGTCACTTTTGGTTGGAATTACAGCCTCTGCAATGTCTTCAGAAAAGGTGGTGCTCCTCAGAAAGGAAAAACAGCTGATGAGGGGATCCTTGAAGGTGCCTTGAACGTTTGCATGCTTTCTTCTCTTGCAGCAGTGCAGGCTGGCTGTGGCTTTACGTGAGTTGGTAGCTGGTAATTTTATCCCTTCATCTGTTTGTTTTCCAATGGATGGCAAATACATCCCTTGGGATTAACACACCAAGGTTACACCTGCAGGAGCAGGACACAGAGCTGTGAAATCCCCAGGGCATGGGAAAGGTGGCCCTTGTTGTCCCTACAAACCATGGGGTGTGATGTGGTCCCACTTTACCTTATCTTGCATAATCTGCACTTTCATATTATTCTTTGTGAGGATCGTGGTCCTGGCAGACAGGCTGCACACCCAGGCACCTGCATGGGCCTGTTGGATGGGTTTCCACCTGCAGGGCCCTGTTGTTTCTGCACTGTTTTTAGTCATGAGAGTGTTTAAAAACCTTTCAGCCCCGGCAGCGATGTGCAAACAGTGCCAAAGCCAAGACTGGCCTCCTGCAAATGGCAGCTCTGGGAGCTGTCAGGAGTTCTTGGTATCTGCAGCAGGTCCTTGCTTCTGCTGCAGCAACCCAAGTGCTCCTTGGGACTGTTCTGGAGGCTGGGACTCACTGGGGAGAGCTTTTGTTCTGCTGGAGATAACCATAGTGCTGTTCCCCCAGCCTATTTAACTGATCAGCTGCTTGTTGTTGTTATTATTTTCTCCTTTTTCTTCCCCCACATGGAAAGTTTGGAGCAAGGCGGTTTTATGTACTTGTTTTTTGAAACTAATAAAAACTTCCAGTATTCTGCTCCTGAGCCCAGGCAGCATGGTGCAGCTCCTGAAAGGGGCTGAGTGTGTGATGGAGCATCTGGGATGTTGGAGTTTGGCTGCTTGGGTCTGTTAGTCCTCAATTTGCTCCAGATCCACCAGGTGTCATTTGCATTTTCAATGAGCCCTTGGCCTTTTGATGCAAAGCCTTTGCACACCCCATGACCTGTGCAGGGGGCAACTTCTGCAGCTCATCCCTTGTGAGGGCTCAGGAAAGGTTAACAGAACTGTTTATCCATTTTTTGCTCAATTTTTTACTTCTTCCTGCCTTTCCTGTTCTTACCCAGCCACTCAGCCTATGGGGGAGAAAAAAACCACAACAGGTTTCCTTGCAATATTGGTTTGAATGTTCTGGAAAACAGGAATCATGAGTCATGCGTCCTAAATTAACATTTGTGTGCGAGGCTGAAATGACATGCAAGAGTTGGGTCACCTCTGGAGACAGGAAGAGTGTGGTAACATGCTCAGAGCTCTCAAGGCTACAGCTCAGCTCTTCCGTTTATAAAATCCTCATTGGGGAGGTTTGTAAACACCTCTGTGTACAGTAGTCCCACTCTTGAATCGAGGGTTTCAGCCTGGGAACAGGTTTTTAAAAACAAACACCCCTCTTCTGGGACTCTTCCATGTTAGAATTTCTTTGCATGTCCTTGGAGGTTGCAGAGATCAGCAGTTTCTGGAGGAATTTGTTCAGCCAGGTTCCTTTTGCAAAGTGTAAACACAAGCCATGAGGTTGAGATGGATCTCTGGCTTTTAAGTCTTGAGGGTCTCATTCTGAGCTACTTGCTGGCATTAGAAAAAATTGGCTTCTCTGCAACTCCTAGGAAATTTTTGTCAGTTGGAAGATATGGGGGTTTCTTTTATTTTTTTTTTTCCCCTCCCTTCTTCCTTTCCACCTTTGTTAGTCTCTGCCTTCCTCAAAGCAAACAGGCTGCTGTAACTGGACCATCATCTCCATTCCAGTCATTGGGACTGGAGCACTCTCATGCTGAGCGCTCCTTTAATTCTCTGACTGGCACAACCATCTGTGTAAATGTCCTCATCTGCACACACTGTGGGGCCAGAAGAGATGATTCCAGCCAGCCTTAATTGGCTCCCATGATGAGGAGGTCTGTGAGGCTCCTCCACTGATTTCTGCCCAAACAAAGGGATGTTTTGGCCAAGCTCTTTCATTAATTCAGTCCTCGCTTTGCTCAGGTACTGTGCACTATTTTCAGGCACTGCTGGCTTTGGCTTTTTTCTTTTTGACAGAACAAAAATAGAACAATATTTATTTACCATTTGGGTCCATCCTGCTGTGTGTTGTTGGGTTTTGTGGTGTTTGTTGGTTTTGTTTGTTTGTTTGTTTTTGTAGCGCTTGATCTTTGTCATTTTGGTAATCAGCATTAACCTGAAGGGTGCTGATTTTATCAAGCCTTGGAGTTCTAATTGGTTGATATTGTTTAAGAAGCCAAAAAAAAAAAAGCCCCAGAACCTATCTAGGTTAAAAACAAATATCCTAAGTCAGGATGAAATTCCTCCTTCACTGAAATGCGGTTTAGAAAAATATTTCACCACTACAATGTCTTTCAAGAGCTTGATCTTGGATTGTTAATCTTAAAAATATGCAGTGCAGATGAGGCTTATCTTTTCTAAAGAGAGAAGAAATGCCATGTTTCTCAAAAGACCTCCCTGGAATTAAGGGAAACAAAACCAAAAACCAGAATGGATGATAAATGGAGTACAGGCTAATCTAGGAATTACAACAATTTCATGCCATCAGAATCAGCTTTATTTTGTTAATTTGCGTTTTTCTTTTTTCCTTGCTGTCCCATTCTTGTTGCAGTTTGCTATCTGTCACTGTACATATGCTAGTAAGGGCTTTAATTCTGTATGAGAAGCTGCAGCCTTGGAAGTTGAAATGCTCCATATTTAGCCTGTGCTCATGTGCCTTATACCCAGATTTCATCCAGGCTGCTCTGCTTGGGTGGGCTGAAACCTTCTGCTGAGCATTTGGGACAGTCCAGTTTCTGCTCTCTCAGAAACTGCTGCTGAGGTGCCAATTTCATGTCTGCTGCCACCCAGACCTGTGGTTGTTCAGCCAGGTTTCTTTTGCAAAGTGTAAACTCAAGCCACGGGGTTGAGATGGATTTCTGGCTTTTGAGTCTTGAGGGTCTGAGCTACATGCTGGCATTAGGAAAAATTGGTTTCTCTGCATCTCCTAGGAAATTTTTGTCAGTTGGAAGATCCTGGGATTTCTTTTATTTTTTTTTTCCCCTCCCTTCTTCCTTTCCACCTTTGTTAGTCTCTGCCTTCCTCAAAGCAAACAGGCTGCTGTAACTGGACCATCATCTCCATTCCAGTCAGGTTGGATCCCTTTGGACAAAGTTCTGCCCAGCCCAGCAGAGCTCCCAGCAGTGACAAGTCCAGCCTCCCAGGAGCAGAGATGGTCACTTGCTCAGGCCATTAAAGGGACAGGAAAATGCCACTTTGGATGCTGGAGTTGGGTTTGAGGGTTCAGCTGGGTTACAGCTGAAACTGCCTCAGCTGCTGTGAGCTGGTGGAGGGGCTGGGTGTGCCACTGGCTGGCCACGTGCAGGGCAGAGTTCTGCATCCAAAATGCAGTTTGTGGTGGGTGGTTTCAACCATCCAAGGAAAACCAGACAGCTCTTGGTCGGGCCAGGGTGCCCCCCCTGCTTCGCCTCTGGACACTCGGACATTGCTGCGCGCTGCTGGCAGCACAAACCCTCCTTCATCTCTCCTACTGTTCCTGTTTTGGTAATCTGCTCTTCCTAAATACACTTTCCATAATTATATTGTTGTTCCCCAGCTCTGTGGAGCAGGCAGCTCTCTTGAAACTGGAGGAGTAAGACAGGGGCTGCCTGCACTCCTGGGAACTGGGGTGGTGGGGAACAGGACCTGTGTGTCTGAAACACAGCGGGATAATGGAGAGTTAATGGAGAAATGGAGCTGAGATCAGCCATGAGCAGACTGGCAGGAGCAGGGTGACGAGTAGAAAAAACCAAAGGTTTTGAAGGCAAGGCATGAAATGGAGGAGAGCTGGCTGCCATGGCATGGCTGGGCATTTGGGAGAAGGGAGATGCTGCGTTCCTGGTCCACCTTGGGAGTGAAGTGTTGGGGCACCTTGGGCAGGGGCTGCAATCCCCAAAGACCTGCCAGACACCTGGGCTTTGAAATGTTCTTCTTGGGGCTGACAAGGAGAGAGGTTTGAGCAGTGTTGTTCTGGTTTTTAATTAAAAACACCAGTGTTTCTGTAAATGCTTCTTTTCAGGGTGGTCAGTATTTGTTAAGGTTCTTACTGACGGTGAAAATTGGAGGTGACTAATTTCTAGAGCATTTAGTCTTCTACTGGCCAGAGCTAAGGCAGGAAGCAGGGCTTATCACAGCATTTGCCACTGTCAGTTCCCAGATTTTACCCTGTTAAACTGCACATCATCTCCAGTTACTTTTTACAAAAGGATAAGGAAATTTATTGAGGAATTTTATTCTCCAGTTTTTCTTTCTCCGTTTTCAGAACTATTTTGCAGGACTGAGCTTCTGTGGAAAAATGTGCTGGGTTTTTAGTAGCTTACAAAGCACAAATAGTGTGACACCAGAATTGTGGTGTGGGACACCAGGGGTGGCTTGATGCTCTTGTCTTAGTATAAGTCATGGGAATATCACAGTGGTGCCAAGCACTTGGCTATGAGAAGGTTGATGTGTAACAGGGAAGAGTTAATTTCTAATTAGGCGGAAAACCTCAAGAGAAAGGGAAGAGAATTCCTATAACAGAACAAGTGGTAGAATTTCAGCTCCTGCGGAAAACAGGCAACCAATAGAGAGGAGAGGTTAAAACATTGCAATTGCAATTGAAAAAACTGTGTTTGCTGGGGAGACTTCGGTTAGAAGATGCCCTAAAAACACCCAGAAACAGAAAAAGGAAACCTAAAAATGTGTTTTTCTTCTCATCTATCTTGTGCCAGATACGAGTTTGATTTCTGTGTACACCTGCAACCCAGTTCAGGCTGAGAAAGATCTGAGTAGGCAAAGGTCTGCTGGAATGGAAACATTAGGAAATTAGAATTTTTACATTATACAGAATTATTTGGAAGATTGGTTTTAAGTTTTTTTAATGTGCAAGTGCAGTTCTGAATATATATGAGCTGTTGCACATCTATAATAACTGTTTCCACTATATTATTTCTTGTTGGTAGTGCTCAAGGCCTTGTTAAAATAGGGTTTATTGCAATGCTTGTTCACACATTTGTAGAAAAAGGGCATGTGCATAATCATCCATTTTAAAATGAAGCATCAAATGCAGTTTCACAATGGAGTGTAACAGAAATCTATGTTTGAAGGCTTTTCTGTGGTTTATTGGATTTTTTTTTCCCCCTACTTAGAGCCCTGAGCAACCCCTGCCTTTGTTCTCCTGGCTTCCTCACTCATTACTGTTTGCATCTCCAGGTTATAACAAAACAGTCAAATGCTGTGGTCATTCATCTCTGAAACCTTTAATGAGCTTATCGGGAAAGAACTGTAAATACGTATCTTGTACTGCTCTTGTATTGGGAGATGCTTCCTCAGGCCATGAATAATTAGGTTGGCCCACCTAAGCTAATTACAGACTGTCTCACTATTCAAAACACCCTCTGGGCAGCATTGTTGGGCCTCTCTTACCAGGGAAATGGCTTCTCTCTAGCCTGAATATTACATTGGCCTTTACTACCCTGATCAAAAATGCTACCCTGATCAAATGCCCTGTATGGGACCTTTTGCTGTGCCAATCTGGGACTTGTTTTCTGCTAAAAGCATCATCTTTCCTCCTCCTTGAATGATGATCTCAGAGGGACAGGGCAAAGCTTGTCTTGATCAGACTCTTGGAGTCCATCCCTCGGCTCAGCAGCTCAGCTGTGAATGATTCTGTGAGAGTCTGTTGAGTGGCAAGGTGGGAGACAGCAAGTCCTAAATGTCCCTGGTAAATCTGATCGTTTGTGCTTCTGCCATGATTACCTTTCAAATCTGTTCAGTGTTGTCTAGCAAACTCAGCTCACCCGCTATCTTCAGGAAAACAAATGTACCAGTTATTGCCTACTAGAAAGTGCAAGCAGAGCTGTGTTTTTTTTTTCTTTTCAGTGGGCTTGCTGTGATTTTGTTTTGACAGATTGAGCTGTGTTTCACTTTGCTTTCATTTTTCACCCTGTCAGAAGAATTTTTAGTGCATTTTTTTCCCTTCCCCAGCCTCTTGCTGTCTGTATGGATCAGTGCACTGAAGCAGTGACTCCCTCTCCTCTGCGTTGCTGGTTTGCAGCTTCTCGTGCCACAGAGGCCTGAGCTGAACCTTCCCCGTGGGAAGCTTGGGTCAAACCTTGGCCATCTCAGTGGGCAGCATCTTCTGCCGTGGGCAGGATGTGCAGGAGAGCTGGTAGGGGCAGGTAAGCCTCTAAGTGGGATTGTTTTAGGCAGTCTGAAAGTTTTCTTTATTTTTCACTTGACTTGTGCTGTGTTTCCCCTGACCCACCCTGAGGGCTGGATCACCTCCTCTGCTTGGGGTCAGCTGTGCACACTCCCTGTGCCTCGGTGTGCAGAGGATGTAGGACAGCTGCTGTTCCCAGCAGCACAGGGTGCTCTGAAAGCTGATGTGTGTGAGGGTTTAGGGGTTCAGCTTCCACTGCTGCCCTCAGCTGAGTGACACCCCTTCAGGAGCCCCTTAGCAGTCACTGTGGGAACCTCGGGAAGCTTCATGCCCATGGTCTGAAGTGTTGCCATGTTAGAATAAAGTTGCTGTGCAATAACCAGAATAATTAGAAAATGGGAACTTTGCTTCTCAGTAAATTGTCCAAACTCACTTGCATACTGCCAGGCCTAAACTGAGCTGGTGCTGAGAAGTTTAGTGGTGAGTGACTGAGCAGCACTGTCTGAGCCAGGGGAAGCTGAAGTCAGGTTAAGCTGTGCCATCAGTGACAGCAGTCTCTGAACAGCCTCTGGAACAGAGACCTGCAGAATGGACTGTGATCAGTGCTGGAAACCTCTTGGTGATGCTGCAGTCCCTGCCCTGGGGACCCTCTGCTCCAGGGGAGCAGCACAGGAACATGAGCTGCTGCCAGCACTGCGGCGTGTGTGCTGCTGGAAAACAAGGTGCCAGATCCTTCCTGCACTGAGGGCAGTCTGGGTGTCACAACCACGTTAGACACATGTTGGTTGGTTCTTTTTATTGGCAAAGGCCTTGTTTTTGTGCAGGGCATGCACATGGAGCTTTCCCTGCCCAGGCTCCCTGCCATGCTCCCCACAGCAGCAGGTAGGGCTGGTTCCTCTGGACACATTGCTCCCACTGCCTTGGGATGTCTTCTCCAGGGACCAGATACTGCTGCTCTGCCTGCAGGGAGCTGAAGTGATTGTGATCATGTATCAAATTCTTAAGTACTTTTTTCTTTTTTCCCTTCTGAGCTTGGATTTCTTTTTTTGGCTGCAGTTCCCCTTGTTTTATGGGCTGTATGTGCCATTCTTGCCTGCTTAATACTTGAATTCTTGAGAAGTTCAGTCGCAATGCAGTGATCAGCTGGTCTGGCTTTACTGTGAATTCTTCCAAATTCTCTCTCAGTGTCTAGCAGTGTACTTAGGACAAGCAGAGTTTTATTTGCATAACTGGTCAAACAGAGGTTAGTGTGAAATAAAATACATGCATGTGCTTCTCTCGGCCTCCCCCCATGCGAGGTCAAGGCTGGCTTATTTTTTCTGAGTCCTCCCATTGTCAGAACCTCTCAGGGATCTGGGCTCTGGTCCACTTGCTGTCAGTAGTAGTTTACTTTGCTTCTCAGTAAATTGTCCAAGTTTGCAAACCTCCCCCAAGGCTATTGTATGACAGCATCCCTCACGTGATGGGTCTGGTAGCAGGGAAAAAAAATCTACTTACTTGTAGTCCAAACATATAGCCCTTTCAATTATGCATGAGTGAAGTGCTCAAAGGATGCAAAACCTTTGAAGTTGGCTCAGGTGTCTCTTCTCCCCCCATTTTCCACCCTCCCTGGTGCTTTATCATAGTGGTGGGGTGAATTTGCCATTCACTGGATGAAACAGAGGGAGAGAATGATCTGGAGAAACCCAACCAGGGCTATACCAAGATAACATTTCTGGCTGTGGTGGTCCTGGAGACACAGCCTCTGCCAGGTGGAGCACTCTTTGGGGAAGTACTGCCATGCACTTGTCCTCCTCTGGGATTCTTCCTGAACCAATTACTGCTGCTGTTCCTTGAGACAGAACTGTGGAATGGGAGGCCACATGTTCTGACAACCTACAGCCTTTCTCCATGAACAAAACGAAGCCTTGAAGCAAGGCAGTTCAGTGCCTGGGTGATACAGAGCTCTCTCAATGGCTGTGGGCCACTTCAGGTTTTGCCTCAAGTCCTGACCCTGAGGTGAGCCCAGGCCATTCCCCTCTCAGATATCCCTAAAACTCAGGGCCCAATCTGTTGGTTACACCTGGATCTGCTGCATGAGGTGCTTTGGGCAGGGTCTGAGGACAGGCTGAAGGGAGCAACTCACCTCCTAGAAGGTCTCTTCCTTCAAAAGATGGATGATTATTGGCATGTGCCCCTCCTGGTCCTGTCCTGCCTCCATAAGTAGTAACCAGAGATGTCCTCAGGCAGTGGGGTGATGCTGGAGAAGGGACTTGCCAACTGCATCCAAGGGCCAGTGTTCACATCCTCTGCAGCCAATGTGTCCACAGCTTTCCAGACCCAAATCTCTCTGAGTCATTGTTTGAGAGGTTTGCTACTCGAATTCCCTTCCCTGACAGCTGGAGCAGGATCGGGGATGAAAGGAAAGTAGTGATAACAGTTGAAAATGGTTTTTCCACTCCTTCCCTTTGAATGTAGAATGCTTCATTCTGCCTGGAGTTTAGCTACAGGTTACATTTAAAATGTTTGTTGAAGCTGGAAGTGGTTAGACTGGTAGCTTAAAATAAATAAAGGCGGCGACTTGAGACAGAGATGGGAGACAGTGGCAGCAGGGTTGTTACTGACTTATTTATTGCAGCCTTGAGAGCAAGAAATATTACAGAGAACAAAATTCCTCTAATGTTTATATAAGGCTGTAAGAAATTGATTACAGCTCAGGTATGTTGCATGCTGCTGGGAGGAATCGTAAAAGTCATGCAACAAAGTTTTGAGCATCGTGTTGTTGCCAGTCTGCTCAAAAGCCCCATTTGCCACAAGGAAAACCTTTCATTTGTTCTTTTTGCTAATTCCAGCTGTGTTGGCTTCCAGCTTCTGTGAGTTGCTGCTTGCAGGATTCAGCTCTTTCAGGCTGCAGTCCTCTGGGGCTGAATTGTTTCTTCTATTCTCAGCCATTTAAAACAAACAAACAAAAAGCTCAGGATTTTTCAGAAGTGTTTCCCCACAGATGTGTTTTCTTTTAGTTATTATTTTTAAGTTATTATTTGTAATTCGTATTATTTGTCCTCTTCTGTCATACTAAGAGCTTTGGAAAGGCCTTCCTAATGCTCTCCCCAGTTTATCCCACCTAATCCCATTCTCCCACTGAAGCATCCAGCACGTGGTATCCAGCAGCAGCTCTGGGAGAGGGCAGCTTTCCTGCAGCCTTCTGCCCTGGTGGGACCAACCCATGCCCTTGCATTGTCCTGGAGGATGTTGGGGGTCCTCAGCAGTGGCTTGAACCCCTGGCCACCCCCTTCTTGCAGCTTCAGAGCGAGTATAAGTAATAGATCTTGTAAAGACTTATTTGGGGTTTGGCATTTATGATGCTCTACAGCCAGAAATTCATCTCTCCTCCTGCTGTCCTTCCCCGTGCCCAAGGCAGTGTGTAATAAATCTCAGTGTCTCTGAGCATCCACAAGCCTCTGCTGGTAAATGAAGTTACTTTCACCTGTTTATGTTCTGATATTCTTTCAGGGAGTGTGCATTAAATTGTTTTTCAGGTGGATCTCTTCTAAATAAGTGGCATCTTGTGTCCCTTCGGGAACTGCAAGGAGCAGTAGAATGAAAGCCATAAAAATAAAATATATGCGTTGCTGGTGTCCAGCAAGACTAAAGACTAAAACTGACAATAAAAGAGACACAGGAGTGCTGCCTTCTGTGGTCTCTGCAGGCCTGGTGGAAGGTGTGGTGGGGCAAGCTGGGTTGCTGATGGTGATGCTGAGTGATTTGGGGCAGGGATTTCCTAGCAGTTACCCTGGATTTGAGTTCATCCCTGAGAACACACTGCACACAGTGCCTTGCCTCTGTTTTTGTTGGTAACTTGGATCTGACTGTAAATGTTGGTTTGGCCTTTGCTTGGCAGAGGCTTGTGTGCAGAACAGACAAGGTGGTTTGAGGTTATGGAGCCCACCTGCTGTTTGGCAGTGCTGTCTGAGATGAGGGAAGGTGTGTGGGGGCTGAGTGTGCTGACAGCCTGTTTCAGCACAGGTAAAATGGGTTTGATCCAAACTTGTTAGTCAACAGCTGAGTTCATGTGTTGCTGCAGCTGTTCTTTGCACACCTCTGCCCGTGTTACTTCAAGGAGAAAAGCCTGGTAAGCTGGACACAGGATTGCTGAGCTGCACAAAAGCAGCTCTAAAATTGTTAATCTGCTAATTTTAAGCCATTGCATTACTGTGTCACTGGCATCAATGAAAGCAGCACTTGCCACTTATCTCCTGGCATATGCCTATGATTGAGCAGCAGAAAGAGGGATTTAAATTGTCATTTCTAGCTTCACTGATGATCTGACACACTCTGAGCAATCATCCCACCAGATCTCAGAAGATGGAAATGCAAATGCCACTCAGTCTGTTTGAACCAAGAAGGAAAGTCAATGGAAGCATATCTGAAATCACTGCAACCACGAGGAGAGGATTAAATAATACAGCCCTCAGACAAAAGGATTCAGTTGTGTTTATTTTGACATTAATGGGGTTGAATGAGAATGTGTGGCATTGTTTTCAGCATGTCTGGCATTTTGAGGTGTAGTTTTGTGTGAAAATGAGGTGCATTTTCACACATCTCTCATTGCAGAATCTTAAATATGATGTTACTTTATCTGAAACTTCTCAAAGAGTAGAGGTGGTGCTTTCGGGAGGACTGAGATGTTCACAAATGATTGCCTATGAAGCCAGATTTAATTTCTATACCAGAAAAAGTGCCTTGACATTTTTTATTATTGTTATTGCTTTTATTATTATTTTACTGTTAAGTGCTGAGTATCTTTGCTGAGTATCTTCACTGACTAGAGGGAACTGTAAGACTTTCAGTACATCTGATACTTCCTATGTACAAGATCCAAGCATGGATTTGAGTGCCTGGCTTCTCTAGTAAGGATCTTGATTCATGTAATGTAAACTTAGAGCAACAAAATTAGATTCAGATGCTCCCTTCTTTTTTGTCTCTTTTTTTTTTTTTTTTTGTCCCTGTTGCAGTCCTAGGCCAAATGATTTACTGTGGAATATAGTTGAATTGCTTGTTTTATCTCATAAAACAAATATGCCTTTGTTGCTCCTTTGGACTGATGTTTTCCTTAGCTTGCAGTTGTGGCTTAGCTATACCCTTCCTTCCCTCTTGGACTTCTTAATTTTTCTCACACCATGCATGAATCTTGAGTTTGGCCTTCTCTGCTGGCTGATGAAATTGTCTTTGCTTTGCCACAGGAGCCTGCTGCCTAGGCAGTGGAGATACACTGATAAACCCTTCTCTTTTGTGTTAGAATTGGTGTTTTGTTTTGATACAGTATGTATCATTTCCCATTTGAAACCGCTGTTATTGTATGCTTGGAAAAACCCTCTTACTTGGCATTGGCAAAGGAAGCAGGGTTTAAAAAGAAAGAAAAAAAAACCCCACTTTAATTTAATAAGCAGTATTTCAGGGTTCCTTTTGTTACGTGCTACCTTTTGAACTCTGCAAGGCAGCATGCAGATCTGATCCACAGCGGCGTCACGGCGTTGGGCTGCACAAGTAAACACTTTAAATGGGAGGAAGCACCTGCGCATCGCTATTGTCCCTCTTCTCCCATTAGCAAAGTCTCGGGGCTGACTCCGCTCCAGCCAAGCCCTCCAGGCAGTGGGAATCCTCAGGCAGAGAGCAAAGCTCCCTGCCCTGGGCTGGAGCAGTGGGAGCACCTCGGGGCACAGCTGGCCATGGAGGGGAGCGTGGGGCTGCGTGCGGACACCGGCGCGCACGTGGGGTACCGGGCACTCGCCCATCGCCTCGGCGGCGCGGGATGCAGGGATCACAGGGGCCAGCAAGGTGGGTCTGGGCAAGGCATGCTCTGCCTGGGACTGTTGTGGGGCTGGGGAGGCTGATGGACCTTGAGAGTTACGGTGCCCTCAAAATAATGCTCTGGAATTATCGCTGTCGTCCACTCGTTAGTGTAACCGAGTGCTTGGCTTGATCACTTTCCCATGGAGTTTGTGTTTTTACACCATTCCTTACTGAGGAACTGGTGAAGTGTGTTATGGGCATAGATGTAACCTGCAGCAAGTTTACAAGACAAGGTTTAAAGCTGAAAAAGCTGGTTCGAATAGAAGAGCGCTAAAGGCTAAAATCTCTTTAATTTATCCAAGACAGGTCAGGGAGTGACTTACCATGACCCAAAAGTATCTGCAAACAGAAGTGCTGGTATAAAACTTCTTTTGAGCCAGGAAACCAAAACATTAAAAAGTTCATTGATTTGACGCTAAATTTGGCTAAATTCTACTTAGAAAATATTAGGATGGGTCTTCTGTTTCCGTTGGTGTGTTAATGTTGTGGTCTGTGCCTAGTGAGGAATGGTGGGGAAGCATAGAAATCACAGGATAAAGTGCTTAGTGTGATATAGGAAATCTTGTTAGAGCGGCATCACGTTGGGATTTTTAGGTTTTCAGTCTCTATGAGACATTTTATGGTGGTGTAGTACCTGGGGAGCTGGAACTACATCTTAATTTATTGAGTGTTCATTTATTGAAGTTTGAGATGCCTTTGATGAAATGTTAGTAATTATTTTATTAATCTTTCTAACATCAGTTTCTATTTAGGAGAAATTGTCTTTGTGCCCTCTAGTGGAAAAACTATTTACTTGAAAGCTTTTAAATTGGGTGAAGCTTTTGCAAAGAAAGGTGGAATGTGTGAGAAAAGACACAGAGGAGCAGAACAAGGCTGGAGAGATGAAGGGTTGCAAGAGGTGGACGTGCTCTGTGCTTCCTCTGCTTCAGTCCTCCCCAAACTGTAATGGTGATGACACGCACAAACTTTGTCAAATAGAGACTATATCATCCAATATTCACATCAGCTGGACTTGGTGAAATTATTCTAGGTATAATTATGAGGAAAACCCAGTCTCAGCAAGCTCTGAACACTGGTCAATCATTAGTGATTGCCATCAATGTTCCCCAGGGATGTGGTGGAGAGGGAAGAGCAAAGCAAAGCCCACTCCAGACCTTTAAAGGCAGGAGAAGAAAGACCCAGAAAATGAAAGATCAAGGAATATGGCACTGGTTCCTCAAAAAAGCACTTTGTTCACAGTGGAGAGGAGGATGGGATAAAAAAAAAAAAAAAAAACCCAAAAAAAAAAACCCAAAAAAGTGAATCTGTCCAACTTCTCTCTTTAATGGGGTAACTCATTAATGTATGAGAAGGGCTGCTGATGTGACTGAGGCTTAGGAGCAGGATTTGGATCATCTTGGGAACAGCAAAACCAGCAGGACAGCAGGCTGATGAGGAATAGGGAAGAGGAGAGTTCAGAGGTGGCTCTGAGGGACAGGAGCTGGATGACCGAGTGCAGCAGCCAGGGTGGTACCAGATGGTACCAGAGTGGTACCTGTTCTGCATGGCCAGCCCAAACAAACCAACACCATCCTGAGGTCTGAGGAAAAGACCCAAATCTCTCTCTGAGTCATCCTTAGAGAAGCTCTGTGTGTAAGGCAGGGCTGGAAATCCCTTCCTGCTGCACCAAGGGGAGCTGGGCAGTGCAGGGCAGGAGGAGAATGGTCACAGTGACAGTCTGGAGATGAACCACAGAGGTGGGAGGCTCAGCAAGTGAGGCTGGAGAGGGAGTACTGAAGGAGCTGTATTTGGAAATATAAGCCTCAGTGCAGGCAACACATTTTCTGATGCATAAAAGATTTCTGTAGAAAGGATGATCATTAGTGCTTAGTTCCCACTGGAGAAAAATACCTTGATTTGCCGGAAAAAAATATTCAAGGTGCAGACTGGGGAAGAGTTTCTCACTAGGAGGTAATGAAGCAAAAGCAAAAGTGAAGCAAAAGCAAAAGAAATTGTGAATCTGCTTGACTGGAGGATTTGCAGAGCAGCTAAAGCAGCTCTTGCTGATGGTGTGATTTCTCCCCCTCAGTTGCCCTCTGTCCATCCACCCACTACACAGGGTCTATTCCACTCATTACCCCTCCAAGCTGGACCTTTTATTTCTGTTGCTAGAGTTGGTTTCAGGGGCCAAGGGTCAAAACCAGTAGCAGTGTAGTAGGCTATTGCATGGCTTTGGGATATAAATTCTGCTCTCAGTGCAGTCATGAAAACTTCAAGCACGGATGTAGATCACAAGAAGCTGCTGCTGTGCCATTTATCTTCCCTTCTCTGTTTCTTCCTGGAGCTGCTCATTTGGGATGCTGTGAGAGCAACAGATGTGGAGTCCCCACACCCCCCTCCCATCACTGTCATCCCCCTTTCCTCATACTGGACTGTCGTTCTTGTTTATTTTGGTTTGGATTATAATTGCTGGAGCTCTTGCAGTGTTGTTTCTGTGCAGTGTGTTGTGAATCTCTGTGGTTTGTGTTTGCTGCCGGTCCCGTTGCCTCTCCCCTGTCTCACACTTGCAGCCACAGCTCCTCTCCCAGTATCCTGGGGCCTCTTCTGTTCTGACTCTACAATGCTCAGCACTCCTGTGAGTGCAGGGAAAAAAGCAAGCTGTCAGGGAAGATCCAGGATTAGCCTTTTTTTTTTTTTTTTTTAGCTTTCTTCTGGCATTTTGTAAGGGTCCTTGTTCAAATCAAAAGGTTCCTTGGAGATTCCTTCCCTGAGATCTCTGTGCTCAATTAGTCTCTTATCGTATTTCTACCAGGCAGTGAGGTCAATACTGCCCTTTCTGGCTTGCAGATTTCAGGAAGGGGGGAAAAATCATGTTAAAAAGACCTTTTTTGAAGCTACTGAGATGCTCATGTGCAGCACCTGCCATCACAGTGGAGGTGATAATCCCTTCATGTGCATTGTCTCTGGGCTGGAGACTTTGGCATCCTTCACAAGATCATTAGTTTGGACCAATAGGGGTTGACCACACTGGTCTCTGAGAGGGGCTGTGGATGCTCTGGGTGGGTGGGGAAGAGACTCTTCATGCCCTCGTGGCCTTGGGTGATCCCTTGTGCTTCTTCTTGTTCCTGGTAAAGTGCCAAGAAAATCCGACAGCTCCGTGCCTGTGAAATCTGAATGGTAATGGCTTGCAAGTCACTCTGTGGATTTAGTAAGGAGAAACAATTTCTTTGTGTCAGCTTAATGGAGCTTCAGCTCACACAGCTCCATGTGGGAGAATTAACAATGGGTCTCGAGTCCCTCTCAGGTTGTCCAGAAGCTCAGCAAATGTTTGATTGTGAATCCACTGTAAAATAGCTGCAAGATTCCTGTGCCTCAGTTAGCAGCCTTGATAGAGAGCAGGCAGGTTTTTAGGTTAAAAATGGCCATTTGCACTCTTTAAGTGTTCTCAGGTGGCCCATGGAATGTAAATGTTTTACTCTATTTGTAATGCAAAACCTTTTAATTATCTCCAATTCATAAATCCCTAGTTTGGTACTTCAGTGCTTCTAAGAAAATGCTCATCTTTTAGTGGGTAGTAATCAGTGTCAGAGGAAATGGGGAATAGATGGTGTGTTTTAAATGGTGTCAGTTCCAGAAACGGGAATGTATAATTTAAGTCACTTACATTTAATCATCCTTTAAACACTGAATTCCAGCCTCTGCTGCTTGTCTCCCAGGAAGCTGACAGCTTTTTAATGCCACTATGGCAACACTTTAAAGTTCCTTAAACTGCTCTAGGCTGTGATGTGGCTCTGTACCATGTGAATTGGTGCATCCATGGCTGGTTCTCTGAGCCTGGATGCAGCTGGGTGCAGGGGTTGGGCTCTGCTTCATCCCCTCCCAGCCCCAATTTGGGAAGTCTCAACTGTTTTACCTTTTTACGGAGCAGTAACATCTGTTGTAAGTACCACAGCAAATGTAACAGCTGCTGAGGGTGGGATTATGGATCTGGGGTCTGTGTATAACAGCTAAACATATTCTGGCAATTCAGCAGGTTGAAAAATAAAGCAGATCAAGCCGTGTTCAACATTCTCTGGAGCTGTGTGGTGGGGATGTTTCCTGATGGAGCGAAATTGTGCCTGGCTCAGCCTGGGTTCCAGTGCCTGGAAGGTGAGGCTTTGACCTCATGGATTCCAGCAAGGAAAGAGGGCAAAGTGGGATGCAGCAGGTCCTGATCCTGCCTGGGGAGCAGAGCAGCAGTGCCCTCGGGGCTTGTGGGACCCTGCCAGTTGTGACCATTGTGTGTGTTGTCACTTCAGTGGCAACGTGCATGATTTCAACCTGCACACGTAGCTGCATATATAAACACGTGCACATATACAAGGGAGACTGCAGGCACTTTAAAAAAGCAGCTGGGAAGCCCTGTTTGGGATCATCTGGGATTCTGGCCCCTGGCTGCCTCCTCTCTGCCTGCTCCCTCACCCCTGCCCCCACGGGCAGTCTGGCTGCAGATAAAATAATTTAATGCAATTCTTGCTCCCAGCAACTGGTTGATGGCATTAATGGAGTGAGTGGAATTTCACCCATAAAAAAAACCCATCTGAGCTGCTGGGGAGTGAGCCCCACAGCCGGGGTTAGGAGCAAAGGGTCAGTGAGTTCAGAATTGGTCACTTTTATTTGCGATTGCCCGTCAAGATGGCATCAGAGCTGACTGACCATCTACGTGGGCAATAGGTAGCTTCTGTTGTGCCTAGCAGTCAAATGGTACAGTCTTAAATTAGAAGCTGCCACTTCTACTTAGAATAAGACTTGCTTTTCTCTGTATGTATGAGGATGGAGCGTTTCGGCTCGGCCGGGTTTGTGAAGGAGCCCATTAGTGCTCGCGGAGGTTGGGAGCGAGAGGGGGCAGCAGGAAGGAACATCCTAATGAGCCAGGGTGAGGAGTTGATGTGAGGACACAGAGTGCTCGGGGGACATGAGGACACGGAGCGCTTGGAGCCACCTTCTGCTGTGGGGACAATCGGGCTGTGGCTGGAGGAGCGGCCAGCTCGGGGAGCGCGCGGCTCGGCGCTGCTGTCGCCCAGGGCAGGAGGAGGTTCCCAAACCTCCCATCCCAGAGTGTCCTGCAGCGTTGGAGGTAGTTCAAATGTGCATCAGGAGATGGTGGAGGAGCTTTGTTCCGTCCCTGCCTGCAGCCACCAAGGGAATCAGCCACAGAGGAGGGGAGAGCTGCTGCTGACCCCATTTCCCTGCGGCTCGGGGGGCTCAGGTCAAGCAGGGTGGGAGGTTCAGCCTGAGGTGTGGAAAGGATTCTGCCCAGGAAATGGATGGGAGAACAGCAGACGGGTGTCAGCCATGGTCTGAATCCAGCACAGCCCCATGGGAGTGGTGCTGGCTTCACCCAGGCTGCACCTGCTTGGGGCATGGGCAGAACTGGCCCCTCTGACTTCCAAAAAACCTCTTACAAACACACAGGCTCAGCAGCAGCTGTGGTGTGGGCTGCCCTGGGGCTCCCCTGTGCTGGGACTCCTTCCTGGCAGTGCTGCCATGCCACATCTCCCCTTCCCCACAACAAATCCTGGATGGGGACAAAAGACCCTCTGTGACCCTCTCTGGTGCCATGGGAATGACCCATGTCCATCAGAGCACACTTCAGGTTTCTGTCTTGAGGGACCTGCTAGAGGTGTGGTGGAAAAATCTGGTGAGGAGGGACACAGGGGCTTATTTTTTATTTGTATTCTTTAATTTTAGTGGAGCTTCTCTTCTCTTCCTGGAGCGGCTCAGAGTTGGCTTTCAGTGGCAGTTTCATCTCAAAAATTGGGGGATCTGTAAGGTTTGGGAGAGAAGATCTTACAGTGGAACATTGAGCCTTTTGTCTCTGTCTTTAGAGCTCTCCAGGCTGTATTTAATTTTTAATTTTATTATTTGAAAGACAGATCACTCTGTAGTGACAGGAAGAACTAAAGGTATAATTGGGAGTTTGTTCTGTTCATGTCACCTTGCTTCATGTTGTTGAAGGAGTGGTAGAAAGCACATAATTTCCTTGAATTCATTCAGATTTTTTATTTATTCAGAATTATTACTCAGAATTACTCACAGTGTAAATTTCTGGGGGAAAAAAACCCAAGCAAACAACTTTGATGTTCATGTAATTTGTGAGAAGCTTAAAAAAAAAAAAAAAGCAAGCTTACTTAGTCTCCATTCCCACTGAGATTTAAAACAACAGTAACTGTTGTAATTCTTTGCTCTAGGATTTTTCCAGTTTTGTAATGTAAAGGTTCATTTTTCTTGTTTCCTGTGCAAAAAGATGATCTAAAAGCCTTTTCCTTAATAAAAGTGCATGTTTCTTCTTTATCGCATGTCTCCAGGAGCTGAGTTTTTTTAGAAAAACCATCAGATACGTGTGAAAATCATCAGTGTTGGCAGCACTGAAGTCGTTAAGGACAAGTTCAGTCCTTTATTTGCTCAGAACTGAGTGTATTGGGACCAGGGAGGTTGCAGCAGTGTGGCATGCTGAGCAGCCTGGCTGTTTGAAAGCTCCTGCTACAAGTGCCTACAATTACATTTTGAAGCTTATTTTCTCGATAAAACTTTGTTCACTGCACTGTTTTACTCTAAAAGGCAAAATCCTGGAGAAGTGCAAGTAGCGTCTTCAGGGGAACATGGATTTTGCTCTTGGCAAGCTGGTGATGTCAAAGCTGCAAGTGGAGGTGTGCTGTGCACCTTTGCTGTTTGGGGTGCCTGGAGGCTCCTCATTTCCTGTATCCAGTGACATGTGGCTGTCCAGTTGGGTGTCTTGAGCTGTACTGTGGTCCCAAAACCAAATCCTTGTGCAAATCCTTGTGAGGAGCACTCTCAGGCTGCTTTGCTGGGTGTTTGGACAGGAATACTCAGTTTCAGCTGAACATCTTCGAATTTATGATTTTGTGAGCTGGACATTGACCTCTCCCTGCTTCATGGTAAAGCATGAGGCTGGCAGGTCCTTTCTGGGTATCACCAGATCCCCCATGCTCAGTGCCACTTCCCAGCTGTGATCTGTGGTGACAGTGACCCTGGGGAAGGTGTGTAGCTCCTGCTCAGGGCTAACCCACACCTGCACCACTCCACCCTCCAGGCCACCCTCCTGTTGCCTTTTCAGGTAGTTTAAACTGTGCTAAATTTCAGAGTAAAGTGAACCAGTCTCATACCACAGCTCCTGTGAGCACCAGGAGAGACCTGAAGAAAGAAGAGGGCATGATCACACTTGTGTTAGCTGTGCTCATGCTGACAGCTTCTGTCTGTACTTCTGCATTACCAGGTACTGGTAATACTGGACTTGAGTTCTCTGCTTTCAGTGTGACTGAGCTGCTTCTACTCCCCCGGAGACCCAGCTCAATTAAAAGGGCATATTTACAGCTTGGGAAGACCTGGGGAAATGGCATAATTTACAAGGCAGATATGCTAAAAATAGGCATTTCTGTGGCTGGACATGCACATCAGCATGGCAGCTCAGCCCCAGCTGGCTGGGGGATGTCAGGCACTGCACGGGCACTCAGGGGAGCCTTGGTCCCTGTCCCAGCCGTCTGGCCAGCTTGGCACCGGTGTCTTGCATGGATAGCACATTTATGAAAAGTTGGCTGGTTTAGGATTTTCACCTGAGGTGCAACATGGACGTGTTGTGGGGATCCTGCTGTGCAGTGGGCGCAGTGATCCCTTCCGCTGGGAGAGCAGCGGCTGTTGAGCCAACTCTGGGGTGTGAGGCTGGCATAAGCAGGCTCTATGGAAACTGTGTCAGATTCTGATGCAAGATTTCTGCCAAACTTCAACTCCAGGGAAGCAGCAGTCCCTGAATCAAATGTGCACTTCCAGCTGTGGGGAAGCAGCGTGCCTTTTTCATCCTTCTGCCCGTTTTCCTTTCTGATCTGTAAGGTTTCACATCTCGACTCCAGCAGCTTTGGTTCTATTGCTGGCACTGTTTAGATGCAAGAGGAGACTTTTTTTGGCAGTCACTTGGGAGCTGTTCCTTATTTGCCTGAGTTCTGGGTTTACAGTGATGCAAGCAAAGTGATACTATTTAGCAGCTCTAATAGAGGTCAAGGTGCTGTTGCCTTAGGTATTGTAAAAATGCCTTGTAAAAGGTTGAACATTATCCAAATGGGCTATAGGGAAGGCAAGCAAAAGAAGGAATAAACCAGGCCCTCACAGCTGCTCCTTATAGATGTGAAGCTGAGGCACAACCAAACATGCAGGTGTGTTTTGTCAGCACCTGAAATGGGACACAGATCTCCTGAGTTTTGCTCCAAAGGGCTTTTTGTTCATGTGGGTTGATTCAGAGTTAGTTGCTAAAACGAGCTAAGGCTGTGTGCACTTTACTCGTTGCTTTATCCCCCTTTGAGTTTAAATGCTTTGAAACCTGGGTAAAGGTCATCCACTGCTGGGACATCCCTAAACTACTTTCAGGGAAGCTTTTTTCCCCCTGAAACCTGGCCAGGAAGGAAGTGGGAGCATGCTCAGTGTCCCAGGTATGAAGCAGAGGAGCGCCTGCGGCCGCACCCTCCGCCAGCAGCTCATCAGTCTCTGCCTGGGGATCCCAAAACAGAGCCAGGGAGCAGCAGAAGGCAGCAGGTAAGGAATGCTGAGCGCTGCTTGCACGGGATAACTGGACATGGGCAGGTTTTGTCTTTTCCCTAAGATACAAGGGAGAGGCTGGAGTAAGAATGAGTGAGTCTGGAAAGAGTTTCCAAAGGTGCATCCCCCAGGCAGCTGCTGCAGCTCTTTGTTTGCTCCTTCTCCCCATCCATTGGAGCTGTATTGAGAGCTGGGAAGATTGGGTTTGTCTCTGAAATTCCTGCTCTGTGGGCTGTCAGGGCAGAGCTTGGCCCGTTTCTGCACGCTCAGTGCCATTGTCAGCTTTGGCTCCAGCTTGTATTTTTGGAAATTAGGTTTACAAGCTGCAAGTTTTATCAAAAAAATGTGTTGGAGACTTTTTTACTACTTTTTTTTTTTTTTTTTTTTTTTTTTTTTGTCTTTTAAGAAAAAAAAATACTCCTAAATTTCTTGCTTCTCTGAAAATAGTAAAATTCTTGCCCTGGCTGTTAGTTGGCTGCCAGAAAGGGCGGTGCTCTGATGCTGTCCTAGTGTAGCTAAGAAATTGTGTGTGTTCTTTGCTGCATTGAAAGCCTAAATATTTATGTTACAGTTCTGGTTCCTTGCCATGATCTTTACTTCTATATCATTGTGGTTATAGTTCCTAAATGATTTGAGCTCTAATAAATAGTTTATTCTGTTTCATATCAACAAGCCAAAATAATAATTAATCTTTCAGGATATAAACTCCTTTTATTACTTGAGGTATTGTTTGCTTTTATGGTTCAAGTTGTTTACAAGGAATTGTTTTTATGCAACATATTGTTCACTTGTGTATTCTGAAAGAATAACAATAAAACATCATTGTGCTCCTGATTTCCCTTTGAAAAGGCAAAGCAGCCCTCCAAGCATGGTTGCTTTCCGTGCTGTAATGGTTCTGTGCTCTTTACCATTGTGTTCCTTAAATAAAAAGCACAAGATGATCCCGCCGTGCAGAAACACAACAATAGTTTCTGTAAACAGAGTGTGCTCTGGTATCTGTAGCAAGTAACTAGTTTCTTGTTTATTATTTTATCTTCTTAATGAGAAATCAAGTCGCTGATACTTCCTTGTTTTTTTGGAACTAATTGTTCCGTGATTTTAAAAAGCACTTAATATAATTGGGAGTCATTAACTTGTGATACAATGTGATGGGAATGGAGGAAGTCCGTATCTGAAGGGCTCTTGTGGCACAGATCATCCCAGCAAGGATTGCTCTGGGCTTGTGTTCTGTGAATTCCTTAAATTCAGCCTCCTCTTACACGGTGCAGGAGCAGAGGTAGGGACCAGCCTGTCCATGGTAAGGCTCATGAAATTGGGAAAACTTGTGGTTCCCAGAGCTAAGCATGGGCTCAAATACCTGACAGAGCTCAGCCCTAACTTGTTTTGCGTTAGTGCCTTGCACCTGCATGTCCCGGGATCGTCAGGGGGCCGTGGTGGGGCCGCCTGGGGAGGGTTTGTTCTTTGCTTTGAAGGGCTGGTGATAAATGTCGATCCCCACCCGCAGTCATGCTGTTGGGCAATGCCGATGATCCGCAGGTGAGTGATGGGGAAGGGAAGGGAAGGGCCGGCATTTCGGGCCCCGGCAGCAGCCGCAGGGAGCGCTCCTGGCGGGGGATCAGCCTGAAAGAAAAGGCTTGTGCCGGACAGCCCAGCACAGCCCCTCTCTGGGACACGAGGGGACATGCCCAGCAGGTGCCAGGAGCTGAGCAAGGACTGTAAATCCTCCTGGAACGGGCTGTAAATCCTCCTGGCACGCTTGCGGATGCTGCAGCGGGACCGGCGGGATGCCAGGCTCGGGAGGCTGAGTGTGTTAGTGCTGCCCTGCCTTGCCAGGAAAGGTGTTCTCCTTCCTCAGGCAGAAGGGCTCGATGTGTTTTCATGCCCAAATCGTACTACGAGGTGTGCTGCTCAGTTTGGGGAGCATTACCCTAGCCCAGAAATACCGACTGCTGTCACTTGCTGTGTGCTCGGGGCTCTTTCAGCAGCAGCTTTGTCACAGTCTGCTGGTGACAGAAGCACCGGAGCATGGGCTGGTTTCCCTGGGAGGATCCCTGGCTCCTCTGCTCTTCCCTGCTGGCAGCTCTCCTGTGTTTATCTGACGGTGGGAGAGCCAGCACGATTCAGGGCAAACTTTGGGTTACCTCATCATCCATCCTAATTAGGTGCTTTTTAAGGCAGAATGTTTCCTTTTTT
>VWZP01008455.1:559121-687137 GCA_013396995.1 Dicaeum eximium | reverse complement strand
TTTTTTTTTTTCCTTCTTTCCCCTTTCTCCTTTTCTGTAGTGAAATAACAATTCTGGAGGCCAGAGGCTTTACATTCCCTCTGCAGAATTTCCCAACAGCAAAACTCGAGGGATGTGTCCCTACTGTACAACACTCTCAGATCACTTGCAGAAAAGAGAGATTACAAACCTCCCTGCAATGTTTTGCATGCCACAGCTTGCATCCTTCAGGCCTGGAAGGGTGGGCTGCCCAGCTCCTGTCTTCCAGAGAGAGCCTTGGAGAAGAGAAGCTGCTGTCTCTTGCTGCTTCCTATCTCCATCTCCAAAACTGTTTCTCTGTGAATGAGTGTAACAGTAAAACAAAGCCTGGCAGTAAGTGGCTTTCCAAAACTGTGCATTTTCAGTTTTCTGATCTTGCTGCCTTTTGTCTCTGGGCTGTTCTGACCTATTCATGTCAAGAGAGCAGAGAATCTGTGAGACTCTGATAAATTTGTACAGCCCCTGCACTGTCTAGGAGAAGGTTTAATTTGATCTGACGTTTACTAATCTGCCAAGACTTCCAGTGATTTGTTTTCATACCAAGTTGAGTTGTATATCCCATAGAGAAATAGGTAAACATATTACATTGGTAACAACAGCAAGTGTATGAAGCCAAAAATTTGTATTCATGCACTTGAAAATTCCTTTCTGCTTGCTTTTTATGGGGATTTATTCCTCTTGCTAATTGTCAGGTTGCTAATTTCATTCACCTGGTAAAGTGCTGGCAGAGTCTTAGCTGTGAATAATGTGAGGCTTTTTGTTTGTTTTAGTCTTGCATTGCATTCATATTTTCCTAAGGCTGTTGCCTTAACGTGCTGGCTGTAAGAGTGATTCCAAATATCAGATTGTTTTTCTGCCCACCACATGTGACTGGTCTGACAGCAGCTTGTGTATAGATATTCTTGAATTTATATCCTTAAATAGCTCTCACACTACAGTGGGAAATTCCTTGATTATTTATGTGTTTCTCACACTTTGTGAGTAAATTAGTCAAACAGTGGAATTCTCCAGTGCATTTTTCTTGCATTTTGTTGGTTTGTGTGTTGTTGGTTAGTGTTTTGGTTTTTTTTCTCCTTTCAACTTCTTTTAAATTCTACTAATTCTTTTATATATTTTAGGATACCCTGATTAGGTATTAGTAGAAAAATTTGTGTTTAGGTCTGGAATCTGCATTCAGTGAGGTCACACTAGGAGTTTACTTGAACCCAGGGATTAGAGAAAATAACTTCACAGCTGTAATTGTTGATTCTGAAACCCAGGGATGGTGATCCCTTTTTTGTAAATACTGTTCCCTTACAAAAATCCATAGTGGTGGCATAAATGGGGTATGGGAAGTTTATGCATGGGAAAAATCATGTACCCTTTAAAGGAAAAAATAAAACCCCAAACCAAGAACATGTACCCTGTCCTTACACTGCTAATTTTGACTTCAAGCCTGAACAATGTATTGCCTGCTGTAGAGTAAAGCATAGTGATAGATCTGACTGCAGAGATTCCTGTGTCTGGGACACCACAGGTGCTCATTTGGATTATCCCATTGGTTTGGGTTTGTTTTTGTGTTGGGAGAAGTCTGTTCTGAAGTTGAGACATTGGATTAAGGGTTCCAGGACTGTGTTTGAAGTTTGTGGGTGGATGCAGCCCCACTGGGGCACTGCAGTGCTCGTGATCCTCCCTCATCAAGGTCTCTGCTGTCACTGCAAGTGACTTTTCTGCTCCCTCCAAGTAAAACCCAAATTGGCACCCAGTGTGACCTTACCTTAGTAAGCTTTTACTGCCCAACTTCCCTATCTGTTTTTTTCTTGCAAGCCCTCCAGCTCCTGGCTGGATGGAGCACAGTGGGGACTCTTTTTCCCAGCTGGGAATGAGGTGATGGTGCCTGCAAGGACACGTTCACCCCCACCAGGACAGGAGGAAACAGCCTTATGCCACTCTGCTTTCCTGACTCCAGTGACCTCCCCTTTCTGTGGGGAAAGGGCTCCAGCCAGCATGGCCAGCTCCAGGGCCTTTTGGCAAGTCATCAATGTCCTTGTTTTATTTCCTCAGATTGTATTTCATTAACCTTTTACCTCGCTTGCTCACTGCCAGCTAATTTCTGACGAGCGCATGAGTGAGCTTGGTGCTCCTGGCCCCTCCACCCTGCTGTGCACACCAGCAGTGCCCTCCTCCTTTCCAAAGTGCTGGCTGAGCTCCTCAGCATCCTCCTCCTCACCTGCTGCAGCATCCCTGCCCAGAGCCAGGCATGCACTGGGGAATGGTTTCCAGCCTGGTAACCCCAGCAGCAATTGGGCAGGTGATCATTCTTTCTGGAATTAGTAAATTGTTAATTGGCTGCCAGTAAACCTGAGTCAGGCACAGCTGCCTGTGTGTTTGGTTTGGTTTAAAAGCTATTCAGGATAAAATCTGTTGACAGCTTAAAGCTGTGTAGTGCTTTATTTTTTTTTTTTTTAAATTTTTTTTTTAATTTCCATATTCTCACCCTAAGTTGGCAGAAGGTCTGGAATGCTCACCAACCATATTACTCAGGTTTTGGTATCAGCATATTAACTGTACACTTAGCACTTTACAATTGCAATGGCTTTCAGTTAAGCAATTCTTTTGATGGTAATCAGAGGGATTCTGGGTTGAGAGATGATTTTTTTTTTCTTTTGAATGACTTGGCCAGTGCAATAGAGTTTGATTCTGAAAGTCTTAAAAATGCTGGTTCAGGCCCAATGGCTTTTATATGCCAAGGTTAAGTATGATGTAGGTTTTAAATGTGTCAGAAGAAGCTTATACATGCATAGCTTGCTTTATGTCTTGAAATATTTGACATGTGCAAAAAAAAAAAAAAAGCCGTAACTCTTTGCTCACTGAGATGCTTTTAAAATAAACTAAAAAAAGAGAGATTCTTCTGCTTCCGCCACGCTAAATGTTACCTCATTAATTCAACTTGATATTCATCATTAGACAGTACAGTTGGCAAAGTTCATCCCCACTTCACCCAGGCAGGATGGACCTGAGCAATTAATGACAAAGTGGAGCTGTCTGAATGGCCTTTGGAGAGGGCCTTCTGCAAGGGAGGAGGTTTTGCACAGGAAATATGAGCTTGTTATCCTGACCAGGAGGCTGTTTGTTTAAAAGGCCAAGAGCATCACTGGGGTCTTAGTTCTCATGCCCAGAGTTCATTGTGCAGGGATTTAGCATCTCTGTTAACTGTTTGCTGAACAAAGGTGATTTTAATGCTGTATATTAAGATAGGCTTTCACTGCCAACTGGTACAGATGGGAGAGTGATCTGGGACATGTCCCTGTCTGTTATTATGGAAAGCCTCTTTAAACATCTCTTACTCATCTTTTCTATACAGTAGTACCTTCTTTTGTGTTCATTTTGTTCAAGCAATTGGGAGATTATGTACTTATTAGTCTACTCTTAAATAGCTACAGATTAAAAAAAGGCCTTTTTATTAAAGCTCTGTTGTAATTTTGCAAGTAATACATTGTCAGGAAGTCGAATACGCTTTTTTTTACCGGAGTGGGTAATTAACCACTGAAGCAATTTATCAAATGTTACCCAGTGGGTTCCCTGTCATGGAAGGCATTAAATCAAGGATTGATGTATAGGGAAATGCTCTAGTTAAAGCAGAAGCCAGGGAGGAGTTGATGGATATGATGTGGCCTGTGTTACGTGGGGAGGTGGGAATAGATCATCTCGGGATCCCTCGGGGCTATAAATCCATATGAATCTGTTACCTATAAATACTGATAGGAGATTCGATCTGGATGTGTAAAATGTCTTTAATTTCTCTGAGTGACGCTGGTGCCGTATTGAGGCATTGTCCTGGTCCCAGCACGGTGTCACCTTGTGAATTAGTGGGGTGATTTAATGAGCCCTCCTGGGTGGCTGCCTCTGTGTGTGCTCACCAAAGTGAGCCTGGCTTAGCTGGAGAGAGGGGAGATCATGTGCTCAGAACCAGGATGTCACTGCAGAAAAGATGTCACAGTGAGAACTGTCCTCCTCCAGTACTGGCAAAAAAAACCCCTCCAAACTGAAATAATGAAGAGCTGTTTGTTTTATGCTTTTTTCCCTAAGGAAAATGGTCAGTGTTGAGGAATTTTATATATATATATCGATAGATAGATATAGATATAAAGATATATAAAGACTAAATAATTTTTTTTTCTCAGTGCTTTTTTTTTTGTTGATGTTGAATGCATTTACTTGCTCGCTTTCCTCAGGAGAAAGAAATAGGAGAAAACTTTGGAGGCTTTCAGGTTTTAATAACCCCTGGCTTTGAATTCCATCCAGTTCTGGTTGTAAAATGAATCCCTCATTTTACAGCTGAGTAACTTTGGGAAGTGTTAGAAACCTGCGACCCAATTCGCCCTTCAGCGTCAGGGTACTCCACGTGTCTTGTAGGATTACTGGGAGTGTGCTTAAGAAAATGTTTTTATAGTTGTGCTTCTCTGCTACTCATTGGACCCATACTAATGGTTATCTTTGCTTTGTATTAGCATTTATATAATCACAGATTTATTGGAGCTGCAGCCTGTTTTGAAAGCGATTGCTGGCTGAGTGATGGTGTGGCTGTGGCCGGTGCAGGAGCAGCCTGCCCATGAATACTAAAGGCTCATGGAGTGGTACTTTGTGTACTGTGGCTTAATGCAAGGGCTGTCTTTGATCCAATCACTTTGTTATTAAGTGTTGAGAGGGCATGTATAGTTGAATGGGGGGGTGAGAAGTTAGTCATGGATTTTAGAATCAAGGTGCTTGGATGTAAAAACAGATTAAAAAAAGACCCAGAGTTGGTTGTTTACATGGGGGTTTATTTTGAGTGGTTTGTTTTTCAGCAATGACTTTATATTTACTTTTCCCCTCTTCCTGCAGCTCGGTGTTGGTGGGACTCTGCACGTCTCAGCCCTCCCCAGTGACAGTAGATGCTGGGATTTGGGTTCTGTCCCCCTCCCTCTGGGCACTGCCCTGTGCTCTGCACATGGGAAATGCTGCTGGAGCTCTGGGGAACCCAGCTCTGCTTTCATAAGGCCAGGCAGCAGAGTTGCCCTTAACTGGGCTGTTAAGGGCAGTGATGAAAAACCTTCCCCTCCATTTTTAAAGGAATTTTTATGGTCATGTCCCTGAGCACTGAGTCAGAGCCTTCCTGGGGTTTCAGCTGCCTCCCTCTCCCCATCTCCAGGCAGAGTGATGCTGTCTGGCAGAGGAAGCAGGGATGGGGGAGCAGGATGCTGCAGAGAGCCTCCAGCACTGGGTATCTGCTGCAGGCTCTCCATCAGGTCCCACAAACAGATCTGCACCCTGTCGTTGAGATTGCCATTTTTTTGACCAATGGATTCAAAGGTCTATCTGTCTCTGCTTTATTATTGCTATTTATTGCCTCAGTGTTTGTTTGGTAGAAGGTTTTTGTGTTTAATACCAGCCCTGCTGCCCATTGCCAGTAAATTTAGAACCTGTGAGTGATTTCAAAGGCCATATGACTCCAAAGCTTCCAGCAGGATTTATGTTTCTGCTGGTGCAGAGTTACAGTGTCATAAGCTTTTTATTTGTCCTTATTATACCATGGGCATCTGCAGACTGTTGAGTCCAGTTTTCTTCAGCTGTTTATGTGCAAATACATCTCTGATCTTGTAAAAGGAGGTCATTCATGATTTCCCCTGACTGCTGCTCCAAGGACCACCCCCCCCCCAATAAGTCATTAAAAGAAAATTGAATTAGTTGTGCCAAAACTGATGGCTACAAAATACATATGACTCCACTGCTCATATGAGGGCTGAAAAAAGCTCTTGGTTATTTGGAGTGTACTCCTGATTCAGCATCTGATCAGGTTTTATTCTGGTAAATCTGGCTTGCTGTCTGCAGTTTAGCTGGCAATGGAACCTGGGGTGTGCTGCCAGGGCTGCAGTGGAATCTCTGAAAGACTTAATTTCATTTCAAATTGTTGTAAACAATCATTTATTAAATTCCTACTCTGTTTCCTGCCTGGCCAAAACAGTAGCAAGTTCCCTTCCAAGATTACCTCTGAAATTTTGAGTTTTGGTGGAATCCAAAGGTTGCAGAGTGCAAGACTTGGGGTCTGGTCCTTTTGCTTGCAAATGACTTACAAATTCTGAGTCAGGGTTTACTGTTTAAACCCATTTCTGTCTGTTTTCAAAGTAAATATGTTTATTAATGCTGTGTGATTTGAACAGCTGCCAAATGTATCAGAATAACTAGGTTAAGTTTTTAATGTGCTTTTCTGGAGATTGTAGTTTTTTACTTTCTGGTATTTCTTTTCGTTTTTCTTTCCTGGAAAAGAAGGTTTTGCTGACTGACCTGAATCCATCAGGGAAAAAGAGACACATTTTCTAGGTACTGGTCTGGTGTCTGTGTGGGGGTATGTGCTGGGTCACTGTGGGATGAAGCAATCCAGTCATGACATGACCAGTCCTGACCCTTTATTTCTGCTTAAAGCTTTAGAACCTTCTGTCTAAGGATATGATACATCCAAATAAAGCACATTTCTGTGCCACTAATAAAAATGTCTGTAGCAGAGTTCAGATCACTGAGTGATAAAAATCCACTGTTACTCCTCCCCCAAGTTTTAGCCATATCTTTCAAATGTCATCTGGAGGTGTTGTCATTATCTGTATGTGCTTGTTGTGCCTTGGACAGGCAACAGAGATTTGTGTGGGAAAGCAATATCCAACACAAGGTAATATAGCTGAATGACTCTTGTAGCTTTTGCTAATGCTTCTGCAGAAAAGATGGATATAACTCCTGAGTCCTGGGCTGACAGCCCTGTTGGAGTTTGTGCCACACTGGCAGTGTAATCTGTCTTCCCAGCATTTCATCTATCCAAATGTGCATTTGCTTATCCAAATATTACTTTGTTATTTTTATAGCCATTACTTGCAATTCAGCTCAGAATAGCAAATGTCAGAAAAGAGTTACAAACAGCACCAGCATTTTTTGTGGTGTATTTGTTTGACAGCTCCTCCATGTAACTATTCAAAAGGGGAGGTATGGAACTGTGGAATGCTTTTGTGAGGACAGTCAAGGATTTCTGATGTTTTGGTTTTTTTTTTTTCCTAACAGGTAGCAAAGATGACAAGTCTTGTCCTGCAGAGCTCCATTTTTGTCTCTTGATGTGTATTTTTACCCTAATATTGATCCTTCTTTGTACAAGAATTTCCAGCATGGCAGGGCTGGAGGGGAGCCTCTGTTGAGCCCAGCTCCAGCTGGTCTGGAGGCACAGTCACAACCTGCTCTGATATTCTGGGGCACCAGTCCAAGCAGCTCTCCAGTGTGGCCTTAAGGCAGCATTCCTGGAAATCTCTCTTCTGGATCTTCCACCAAATATTTCAGATAGGACTTTTTGAAAAATAATCTATATTATCTTTGTAAGGAAAGGTAGTTGTTCCAAAATTTCTCATGTAGTCATCTTGTTCCCTGAGAAAATTCTCTTAAAAATGAGCCTTGCTGTGCTTCACTGCTAGAATGATGTCATCTGGAACCTTATCTGTGAATTTTGGACATGTCCTTGTTGTTGGAAAGAGTCCTGGTGTTGATTCAGATGTACTGCTGAGTTTTCTAGTAGGCAGATTGAAAAGGAGCACTGTGGTATCAATTGATGCTCCGTTTTCTGCTGTGAGGAGTTGTGTAGTAGTGATTTGTAGCATGGAACTGCACATCTTAGCATGGATGCAGATCTGTCATGCTAATTCTTGAACACACTGAGGTGGTTCTTTTGAAATCAGCATTATTTCAGTTTTCTGGCAGGCACTGGAATAGATAGGGGATCTTGCATATTTTTCTTGAAGTCAGTGGACTGTTGGCATGGCATTTCAAAGTGTTTGAGGCTGGGAAGAAGTTTTATAAAATCTTCAGGAATCCTTCATTTGTGGTGAGGAGCTGTTGGGAAAACAGGGTGGTCTGGTGGGAGGGAAACTCCAGGCATTGGCCTCCAAGGTGGTCTTAGCAGGTCTTTGTCTCTGGGGCTGTAGGGAAGGACTCCGGGGAACCTGAGCCTAATTTCAGCCCTTTTGTTATTATATTTTTTCCTCCCTTTTTTCCCCACAGTGCAATCTGGCTATTAGTATTTGTGGAAGTTTAATAAAAACCAAAATAAATATGGACTCTTTCATTTTGCTTCCCCTGAAACTGCCAGCCTGTATCTCCCTCCATTATCCTTTCATCTTCTTTTCAGACTGGCTAATAGTTGCTTAGTGATTACATTTAATGGTGTGAGAGCCTTTTAGTTTGGATACCCTGCTTTTCCTCCCCTCTTGCTTATAGAAATGTTTACATTTTTAGCCAGAGCTATGATTTGTCTCCTATATAATTGCATGGAAAGCAACAGTTCACATTCCTAGACCGCCATCCTGAATTTATTTTGATATCATTCTAATGCCTTTCCCACACTCAGTTCACTCTGTAGAGTCTCTTGATTAGTTCAACTGTTTCCCTTTCCATAGATTTATTTCTTTGCAGTGAACTGCATATTTTAGCCTGTCTAGTGTAGTCTGTACGGCTTTCAGAAATTCACAGCAAGCAGGTTGAGGTGGAGTAAACTATGGTAAAGGTAATATTTCACCAGGTTTTGCTTCATGTGGCTGGGGTCTGTGGAGTCATTGGGATGCTCTCCTTGCCCAGGTGCAGCTGGTGCTGGGAGGGCTTTGGCAGTGAAGGTTCCTCTCAGAGCTGGAGCAAAGCAAGAGCTGGCAGAAGCTCTTTGGTGTTGGCTGACTGACCATGCCTGGACAGTGTGGGAGTGTCATTTAGAAATTATCCACTTCATCAGTGTTATTGGTGAAGATTACCAGGATGGAGCCCATGCAGGGAGAGGGGCTGATGTTCCATCTCACCTGTGTGGCTGCTGAGGAAGGAGTGGCCCTGAGCATCCTGAGTGTGCCAGCACATCCCTGGCTGCGGGCAGGGGAGAGGGCTCAGCACAGCTCTGAGAGCTTGGACTCGTGCTTGAGCTGCTCCACTTGTGGGATGGGAAAAGGGGATGGTGTGAACACACAAGGCACAAAGCAACCACCTCTGGGATGAGAGCTGCAGTGTTGTTTTTTGAAGGAAAACACGCTGTGCAGTACAAGGCGAGTGAGAGGCTGAAGCGCTGCAAGCCCTGTAAGTGTTCAGTCTCCTGAGGCTTTTATCTGTCTGTGTATCTCCTGCTCTGGCACCAAGAAATTTGGAAACCTCAGGAGCAATGTCCACTCTCAGTCTTTGATGTAGCAGCATGGCTGACTCATCATCACTTAAGCCTTTGTTTGGGAGTGAGGAATTTTTGCTTTTCGTTAAAGAGCCAGGAGCTGTCTATTTTCATCACTGAGTTTGCAGTCCTAGCAGTTGGAATGAAGCATAATTCAAAGCTTTGGAGAAGTGGCTGGGTGTGTGTGGAATGAGTAATGATCCAATATGAGGCCTCAGCAGGGTGAAAAATGTAAAACTAGTATCTCTTCTACTGTTGGGGTTTTTTTAAGATAAATTCACTAGCAATGAGAAGTATTTTAAACGTTGCTGCTGTTGCTGATAGAAACAGGTCATTAAATTGCTACAGTGAACATTCCTTTGGGTCCTGGTCATAAGCCAAGCTGCCAACTATTTGTAAATTTACTGACAGTTAGTAAGCAGAATACAATATTTAAACTGTCAGAAAACTAATATTCGCTCGTTTCAGGGAAACATAGCTCTGTTTCTCTTGGGCTCTGGCTTTTCATAGTGTTTGGTTAGTGCTGTTATTTTCTGCTTCTCTGAACTCCAAGACTGACCCAGGAAAAAGCAGTGAGGAGATGAAGAAGAGGCTGCCTGCCTCCCCCTCCCCTGTGCACCCTGTTCTTATCATCCTTAACAGTATCCCAGTCCTTTTTGGCAGAGATGCTTCAGATTGCAGCCAAATTCCTGGGCTCCCAGGGCCAGGGTTCTCAGCCTTGCCATGGCTTGCAATAGATGCTGTTCCATCTGAGTGAGCTGTAAATATGGAGACAGACATCCACAAGTGCTAGCTATAAATGTGTGCTAGCTTCCTGGGGTGTGCACTCAAAGATAGTGGAAAGCAGCTTGAGAGAGCCTAGAAAATACTTTGAACTTATTTATCATACTACTAAAATGTTGTGGGAAAAATGGCAGAATCATTTGTTTGCTGCTTGCTGTTGAAATGCAGGCCTGGTATGAATTACCCATGCAAAGAGAGCTCTCTGTTGTGAGCCAGCATTGCTGGGAGAAATCTGCTTTTCTTTACTGTACAGCAGCATTGTGGGTTTACCCTGTTGTGGACCTTCATCTGAAATAGCTTTTTGTGTAACTACCTATGTGGACATGGATAAAATATGAATCCAAGTGGATTTTCCTCGGGCCCTGCTGAGCAGTAACTCTCCAGTCCCACCAGGAGAATGAGGAGCTGAGCTGTTTGCAGGGGTGGACCTCTCTCAGCATGGCAATCCCCCCTTCCCATGCCTTGCTGAGGGGAGAGTGTGTGTTATTTGCTTCTAAGAAGTGATAATTTCACTGGGCACTGTAGGCTGTGGCCTTGATAAAGCCAGGAGGATGAGTTTGAATGTACTGCTGTGGTGATTAGATTACAGGCAACAGCAAAATAAGACATTTACTTCTTCTTTTGTTGTTGTTTAATTTAGAGAAGTCTTTCTTTCAGACCTCAAGAAAGCCTCTGTTCCATGTCAGGATTAGGCCAAGCCTGAAATGTTTGGACCAAGAGGGGAAAGGGCACAACAGCTGTTCCTTGCAGAGCAGTGGGTGATCCCTGCCAGACACCTGGGCTCGAGTTCTGGATTCCAGCTGGGTGCTGCAGAGCTGGATCCTTTCCCCCCGTATACCAGAGGAGCAAGCATGCCCCTCTCTAGCCTGCTGGTTTTGTCAGAAGTTTTTCCCTGAAAATAAGGAGTTTTCCTCCTCAAAAGCAGCATTTTCCCCTGAGCAGTCCTGGCTTGGATGAATCATTGTGTTCTTAGAAGAAATATGTTGTAACTCGCTTGCATTCCCCACTGTCTGTGCTCTGGGGCATGAAGTGTGTGGGAAAGCCGTGCTCTGAATTTCCACCATCACCTCTGAAGCTTGGCCCAGCCATAAGATATAAGAAATTGGTAGGTGTTGTGTGATCTGCAGTATCCTCAAGCTGCAGCTGACATTACCTGGGCATGGAGAGGCCACTTGTGTGTGCTGTTGCTGCTCAAGTGCAAATAAATATAATATTTATCACCGTGTGCTGTCAGCGTGTTAGAAATTAAGCCCAGAGCCTGCTTTACCAATAAGTGTTTTACCAATCATTATAGCATTTGTCAACAGTCTGGCAGTAATAAATGCATGGTGTGTTCCTGCTAGAGCAAATGGCTTTTCCAAAGGAGAGGTGTATTTAATGAAGAATGAGCAGCACAAGCTGTAAAAAGAGCAAGATCAGTGATTTTGACAAAACGGTTGTAAATGGCACAAAGCAAGGTGGCACGGGCTGTGGAGTGATGCCCCTGAGGGTGCCCTGGAGTGAGCTGGGCTGGGCACCTCCACTCCTTGGAGGATCATTGAAATTAAGAAAAAGATGCATTGAAATGAAGAAAAAGAAGGCAAGCAGCTGTTTGCTGGCACTGCTTGCAGGGCTGGGAGCCAGCCTGGTTTGTGTTGGCTGCACCTGGGGAAGCCTCGTCACTGGGAGAGATGCTGAGCCAGAATTTCACCTCCCACCTGCACTGGGGCAGGGATAATGGTGTGGGTGTTCAGTAATGGCTTTAGAAAGCAGGAGGGAGCTGCAAAGGCTGCTCTTCCTTCCCTCTCTCCCTCCCTTTGGCTGGAACTGCTCAGCTTGACTTTTGGTTTCTGCTCCCTTTATTTCAAAAGGGAAGTTTTGATGGGTGTTCAGCTTGCCAGGTGGTGGTGCGCAAAAAAAGGCCAGGAGGGAGAAGCACATCCCTGCCTGGGACCTGGGGAAACCTGACTTCTGAAATTGCTGTCAGCTGCTGGAGAGCCAGAGGGTGTAGTCCGGACTATGGAAATTGGGATTGTGGTATTTATTAATAACACATCTCCATCCTACTACAGGTGGTGAGGCATTGATATATGGGGTTTACACCGACTTTTTTTCTCTTTTTATTAGCCCTGTGCATGAACTGTCATGTGAGAAGTGACGGTCATTTAGTTCCAGGACTGTTGTGCTCTGTGTGTGAGAGTTTTGTCTTCCCTTGTGCAAATATCCTTCTTTTCCACAGAGGAACACCTTTGCCTTTTTTTTCCCCCTAATAGTATGTGGCAGGTAAGGGTGGTATAAAAGCAATGGCATTGGTTGAGATCCAGAAGGTATTTTCATTTACTGGGTGGGGAAGGAAGAACAAGATGTGGTGAATCTTTTCTGGCTCCATATCCATGAAGAGCACTGGAGTGGGACATCCAGGGCTGCTGTAGCACAGTGGTGCTGAAACCATTTAGAAAAAGTTGCATTATCAAAATAGCAGGAGAGAGGAGAAATGAAGCCCTGAGTCCATTTGTTTGAAAGACAGCATGATTAAAGGTTCAACTGAAGTAACAAAGCTGTTGGATTTAAAATTAGCTTAATGTAGTGTTTGTTTCCTGAAGAAAAGTTGATGCATTATCTCCCTAACAAATAGCTCATGCTGCAAAAGTGAAGCATGACACCTTCTACAAATCAGACTGTTTGACTTCTATGAATGACAGTGTCACCTATCACTGTGTCAGCAAGATTAAGGGATGATTTTTTAAATGGTTCTAAAGCATCTATTTTTCATTGTGTTTTCCCCGTAGTGAATATTCCACTTGTACCCAAAACATTACTGAAATAGACTTTCTCTGCTGCCACTCCTTAGAAGTAAATAAAATAAACAGTAATATATAGGTTATGTACTCTATTGTCTATAGTGTGTATCTATATCTATCTATAAACACTATATATCTATATTTACATTTAAATAAAGTAGCTCTAGTAAACACCTAATAGAAAGATTATGCCTATGCAGGTACCAGACATCATGGTGACTTTGTTAATTCATGTCTGTTAGCTACAAGTCAAAACTCAACTGGAGTAACCTCCAGACCTTCATGCAAAGGTGTCCAGAGGTACAATTACACCATCTGTGTCAGAAATGACTTTTTTCTTCCTCTCCTGTACCTCATCCCTCCTACAGTGAGGTACTTAAGGTCCTAAGGCTTAATAACGATTCTGGATCACATCTGTCTTTCGCAAATGTAATTCTAAAAATATTTATTATTCCCTCTAGGAAAGAACTTTCAAGTCATGGTTCAGAAGATCCTCTGTTACTGCTCTATGCATATGTTTAATTTATAAAATCTTTCTTAGTCAAGGTGGTTTATCAGCTCTAGGTCAGGGGGCTGTTGGATCATCAAGCTTGACCTGTGTGACCAGGATTCAGCTGCAGCACTGACTCCCGGGGTCTAAGCAGAGCACTGGGAATGTGGCTGTCCTCCTCATCAGCTGAGCTTCACAGCTTGTTTCTTACCCTAAGAGGATTTTTTTTTCCCCATTTTGAGACCTGGCTGCAAAGCTTGTATTTTCAGGGTCTGCTCTAGAAGATGGCAGGAGTACTTCGTTAGGCAAAGCATCGCTGCTCTTGTGTAAAACAGCAGCACGAGAGGGAGGGGGGACACAGCCTGGGCTGCCACCTTGCATTGATCAGCCCCTCTGGGTGACCTTGTAGGACTCACACACAGGGAGTGTTAGAACAGGTTTCACTGTTGCAAAAGCAGTGTCAGGTAGGGGAATTTCCATCTGATGTGAGATTACATATCCCAGTGCTTCGGCTCGGCGCGCTGATTCACCCCCGTGGAAAATGGTAACTGTGATACCTCTGTCATAAATCTGAACTTCAGCCTTGCAGTGAATCTCATGAAGTGGCACCCACAAGACTTCATCATCATCATCACCTTGGGGAAGGGAGGGAAAGGCAGTCCAAAGGAATATTTCCTTCTCGGCAGCGATGAGGTCAGGTTTCCAAAACATCAGTGCTGTGTGGTGATGCCTTTTTACTGCAGAGTTGAAAGGATGATGCAATTTTCAAGTGTTGTGCCAAAAAAGGCAAAGTGTGTCAAAAGAGATGACTGCTGGCAGTGTCTAAAGAGAAGAAGGTAAAGAAGGTAGATAATTTTTTTTTTTTTTAATCTGGCTGAGGAGCTGGTCTGGGAAGGGTTGCAGCGTGATAGGACTGAGCTCTGAGCAGCTCCTGGCAAACCCAAGTGAGCAAGCTTCAGTTCAGTTAGAGCAGGAGAAGAGATTATCCATATCCTTTATATAGAGGTGCTTCAAATTTTTGAAGGAAAGCAATGATTTTTAATTTTCTTTCCCTGTAGCCAACTGTGCTGCCTTAAGTACATTTGCAATCCCCTTTAATTAAAGGGTGTCTGTCAGCCTTTCTCAAGTTTTCTGTTATCATAAGCAGCACAGTAATGGGTACCTGGAGAGAACACCAAATACCTTTTGGTGCTAAATGAGCTTTGCGATCTGCAGTTTAGCTGAAACATTTTAATACCACCCACGTGTTGCAGTGACAGTACATTCCAACTATTCTAGAAGCTTTGCACATCTTGTTTTCACCATGTCCTGTTCCTTGCATACCCTCATCCCATTTCAGATACTAAGTTTGGAGCTACTGTAAAGGTCAGTTCAAAATCTCAGGATTTTAATAGTTTTTAACCACGGTGACCACAGTGAAAGGTAAAAAAGATCTGCCTGCAGGAAGCTGCTTGGCTGGTAATTTTTCACTACATGCATATAAAAATAAGTTAACTTTTTGTAGTTTAAAAGTCTGAAGGTTTTGGGGTTTTTTTAAAGCATTGCTTTGAACCAGGCGTTGATGAGTGTGGCATCACTCAGGAGAAAGTGTTTCATGTTTTTCAAGTGTGTGCGTGTGGCTTTGTACGTGCCTGGCTGCCTGCCTGGCGTTGCAAACCATAACAGTGCTGCTTCATGGTGTTAAAAAAAAAATACTCTTAGAGGTCTTGTCACTGAGCTCTTTGTTTGCATAGGGAAACATCTGTCTGAGATTTAATGTGCTGTTGGTAACACTGCTGTTAGAGAGCTGTAAATCCTTCCCACTTCTTCTCCAGGGATTTGATCGTTTTGTTTTTCCTCTCTTCCTAATCAAAGTACTGTAGTTGAGTGTTGTAATTAGTGTGTATTAATTTATTGATTGTCACTGGTTGTAATAATATGTGATAATAACATGACAAGATTTTATTAGTTCTATAATTAAATGTTTAAATGTTGTCACTTTAAATAACATTAAAATAGGTCTTTCATATGTTGTTTTTTATTATCAATTCGTTATGATCGACTAATTGCACTTGTTTGCATTGACACCATTCATTCCTGCAAACACAAGCTGTTTAAAGATTTAATTCTCACTTTTTAACTTGTTCTCAGGCAACTGGAGGAGGGGAGGGGGAAGGATTTTGGGCAGAGTTGTATGCTCTAGGTGTGTGACATATGAAAATAAATTGTGTTTCCTGCTACTTACTCTGTTGGTTTGGACACAAAATGAAGCATGAATTTTCTCCTCCCAGGCTGACAGCATGCTTTTTAAAGCATGAGGTTGTCATCTCACTTTGTTTGTTACCTCACCAGCACCTCCAGCTTGGCAATTTTCATGGATTGCAGTTCAATTTAAATTCCTGGTCAAAGTGTTAGATAAAACCAGTGCTTCACATCAGTAACTATTACCTGGAACAGGCATGTGGGTGTTTTTGCAGGATGGATTGGCATGTTGGGTGTTAACTCCTTTAGCATTCTTGTCTGATCTAGACCAGCTTGTTTCAATAAAGTGCTGTGAAATTCCCCTCACTTAAGGGAGTCTGCTGGGGAGTGGGCTCGGGGACACCAAGACTTTATGGGCACTTGGAGCCTGTCTTTGGAGACTTTACAGGGAAAGGACTGTCCATGTGGGCAGGGAAGGGAGTTTGGGTGCCTGCTGTTCACATCTGGGAGTCTTTTGGTCCCTCTCATCTTGGCTCCCTGTGGCTTTTCTGGAAGATTAAACAAGATTTTTGTCTGTGGGCAGTGCTGAGGGTGTCAGAAGTCACTTGCTATTTCTTGTGACAGTAGCTTGGGGAACTTTTGAGCAGTAGCCAAGACAGCAGATCTCCTCCCATGGGTGAAGTGGTCCAGGGGCCACTGGTGACAGGACAGAGAGAGAGGCTGCAGAGCTCTGGTGCAGGGCATGTCAGACCTGGCTGTGTGTGTACTTCTGCAGGCTTCTAGGGCAACACACCTTGCAGAACTCAACCTGAGACAAGGAGGCAGCAGGAAAGGAAGAAAGGTCAGGAGGCACCACTAATTCTTTGCTTCTTTTTGGCCCCCTGCGTGTCCCAAAACGTTTGAACTCAAAGGCAAGGTGAGCTTGTGTGGGGGAACAGCTCCAGGTGTAAAGAAGGAAGAGTTGGTAGCCTGGTCTGGGAAGAAGGGAAGAAAATGAAGGGAGTGTTTTCTACTGTGACCTGAATACTTGACAACTGTAAAATCTTCACAGCTCAAAGCTGAGTGTTTTGACTCTGTCTGCAAGGTGCTCTCCCAATGTGTTAGTGTCTCTCCCTGGAGGCATCTGTGCCCAAATGCTGCTTTCTTGGAGGTTGCTGCCAGTCTTTAAACAGAGCACTTGCCATGGGCTGCCGTATAATGAAGCAGACTGGGAGGTACAAGTAGTGAATTTTCTTTCTGAATAAGCACATTTTCCATGCCTCTTCTAGGAGCACACTTAACGCTACTATAAAATGCGTAAACCTAATAAATGTCACCTCTGTGGATGGATTTGGTGTTTGGTGTTTTTTTCCCAGATTGTGTGCTGGCCCCTCCCGAGCTCTTGTTCCATAAATCAGGGAGTAATGAGTTGTGTTACTGTCAGGAGTATCATCTTGCAGTTTGGCAGTGACTGTGGTCTAACAAATGGTCCCAGTGTGGCAAAGCCCATTTGAAGAGAGCAGAAGGTAGGCTTGTACAGAAGTTTTGCCAGCAACATCCATCAGCAATTTCATCTCTTTCTTATGTCTTTATTATTTTTTCTGGTGTTATGTTTGCTTTGTGTTTTCAGAAGACGGATTGCTCCGATTTCTAGGCAGAAATAAAAACCACCAAAATTTGGTCAGAAGCGTGTTGGTCAGCCCTCTGGGCTGTGTCTAATTGCTGTCTCCCTGCTACCATGGGAAATTTACAGTGATTACTCTGTTCTTTAAAATAATGAAACTTTTGCCAGACTATTTTGCCTGTAGATAGCAAATTGTCTTCTGTTTACAGCTGTAGTGTCACAGCTGCTCTT
Organism: Dicaeum eximium; assembly: GCA_013396995.1. NCBI lineage: Eukaryota > Metazoa > Chordata > Aves > Passeriformes > Dicaeidae > Dicaeum > Dicaeum eximium. Next base: position 669,864 of record VWZP01008455.1, on the reverse strand, counting down.
TGCTCAGACAGGGAGGGATGATTTAACTTCACGTGCAACTTGTGGTGGCATTGGGGGAGTTCAAGGCCAAGGCTTCCTACATTTTTGCATGTTTTCCTTCTATATATACAGACTTTAGTTTCTTTAGAGCAGCAACAATAGCAATGACTATTTGGTATAAGGAGGGAAGTGAAATAAGTTTTGAAGTTCGAGTGGTATTGAGGAAAGGCAGAGATAAGGAAGAGAAACTTAAATGAACTGTAACATCACACATTTGGAAATATGATAAGGACTACAGTTTATCAGAGACTACCTTTCCCTGGAATTAAGCAAGCAATCCAACATAAAAGCAATTATTTCTGTACCCAGGAGTTTGACCATCTCATTTTTCATTTTCATGGGATCTTCCAAGTAATCACGCCTAATGACATATCTGCAAACCCAGGGCACTGCATTGCTGCAAAAGTCTGAATCCAAACTTTAATTATAAGAAGAATGCTTCCTTCCTTTGGAGGGACTATTTTTCTGCCTTCAGGAAATGAAAAGGAAATTATTTCACTTTTGTATACAGGAATTCAAATGTCAGTTTTCTGATGTAATGGGAAAGATTTCAGGTGGGATTTAGTGTTTCTGGCTCAAGGCTCTGGTGTGAAAAATGGTGTCTTTGCCTGTTAGAACCCTCTTGGCCATGCATCTGAAGTTCTTCATTGAATGGAACCTGTCTTACTCGTGAGGAGATGGTTTATGCTATGGGGGGAGGAATTAAGCTTTTAGTCATGCTTAGCCCTGTCTTATTTATCAATTGCAACATGAAGCACAAAGTTAAGTTAAAACAAACACAGGCTCTTTGCTGAGAATCCAAACATGAGCCAGTGCCTGGGATTTTCTGTCCATGTTTATGAATGGTCAGATTCAGTACATGTATTTCAGATATCACTATTGCTTTACCAAGTGCCAAAAACATGGCAACATCTGGGTGACACCAGTGTGTCTGTGTGTGAAATGATGGTGTGTGTATGCAGGGTCAGGCTTGCCCGTGAATTTAGCCTAGGCTTTAGTGACCTGTTAGTAGATGTAGTTTTATTACCACATTTTTTTTTTTTCCTGAGGATTAAGTGGCATTTGAAGCACGTCAATTTAGTCAAGTGATGCTTTTGTTAATCATGGGCTTTACTGAAGCAGTGTGGTCTGAAAGGGGGACAGAACTGTCACTTAGTTATGTGTAGAAAACACGGGGGCATTGACTATGTGAAATACATGTAAACCACAAAAAAAAAAGAATCCCAACTCCTTTTCTGTACACGTAACATCTGTAAGTTCAGGGTTACTGCAATAAGCAAGAGATTAAAGGCAGTAGGAGCTTGGAAGGGATTTGGTTTGTGTTTGCAGTTGGCTCGTCTCTTGACTCCCTACTCTAGGGAGTGGAGCATGGAGCCAGCTGGACAGGAGCTAAAGCCAAGCTCTGGGCTGGGACTGTGTGCTTTGAAACTCTAGACCAAAGGATGTGAGGGCTTACTCAATGAGAGGGTGTGCAGGATGGGAAAGCCCTGAGACACAGCTTGGGATCATGCTGCAGGACGTGTGGCAAGAATAGAGCTTTCCCTGTGGGGAAACGTGCACTTCCAGCCCTGCTCCTGCCCCTCAAGGAATCCTGGAGACTTGTTTGGGTGCTGTGGATCCTGAGTTCTGCAGAAGTATGTGGAGTCCCAGCCAAGTTTTTGAAAGTCAGAATGATCTTTCATGTCCTGGTAGCTGACAATCAACCATATTGCCAGTATATAATTTAATTACCAGCATATGGGCCATTTGTCTGACCACAAAAGCTTTTATTCACATGCTTTAAATTTTTAAAGGCTTGTTGTCAGCAGAAATATCACCCAGCATGAAGGGGTTTGTTCTTTTGCAGCCACTGAGCTGTGTGGCACAGGGACAGAGAGGCAGGAGAATGCCACCACCACTTTGGCTGTGAGCTGGGCTCCCCTGGGTGAGTAGTCAGGGACTACTAGCCATGTTGGTCTGTGAGGAGAGGGGGAGCTGCAATCCTCTGCACATTTGTCAGAGCCCCTGGTGCTGTGTGGCTGCAGTTGGGGTCATGCAGTGCACTCAGGTATTCAGATCACTTACTAAGAGTGGCATGTGGCATTCTTAAAGGTAATAAATTATTGTGTCTGTTAGACAAAATGTCATTTTGTCATCCCTTACCAGCTTCACTTGTGTGTAGAAGTGCCACCATGGTGTGGTGCCTTCTGGTCTCCTCTATTCAGTGTTCTCCTGGTGTTTGTGCAAGACTTCCAGAGGAGAGGCTTCTGAATATTCTGTAAGACTATGGAAATGTGACTGTGAAAGCACTTGTGACTTCTCTCCAAATGATTAGATTTCAAATTAACAGTGTCCTTAACAGCAAAAACATGTACTGTCTTGAATTATGAACAAGGTGAAACGCATCACACCATGGTTAGGTAACTAAAGACAAACTGTTGTTCTTTTATACAAAGCACTTGAGGTTCATAGCTTTGTCAGTCAAAACCATTATGTTTTCAAATCTGCTATTTGTTCAAAAGCTGTCTGGACTGCAAAAGAAATGTTATCTGCTTGAGCTACTGAGGTGCTGCCCCTGGTGAAGGATAAAGATAGATTTTGGTGCTTCATTAGCTGCTGTGTGGAAGATTCCTCTTGTGCTCATTTGAGGTACAAAACTGCCAGAGACCTGTGGGTCATTTCTTCACACCCCTACATCCCAGGAGGGATTAGGTCTTATACAGTACTTTGAGAGAATTTAATGACATAATTTTCCTTTTCTTGCCTCAGGTGTTCCAAACCTCACTGTCTTGGTGCCTTCATAAGGAACCTTCTGCAGTGCCACTGTGGGCAGGTGGGCACAGCAGTGTCCAAAGCACCTGGTGGCTCACAGACAGTGGCATTAGAGTGAGTGCTCAGGGAGGTGCCAGAGATTGCCTCATACTTTACATCTTCTCTTTTTATGAAGATGGTTTTCCAGCAAATGTGTTTTTATCTATACCAGGCCCAAACCTTCCTGCCCTGGGTTGGAGAGGGTTCATGTGGGATGCAGAAAGGCTTTTCTGGCAGTGCTCTTGGGGCAGATGTGTGCTGGTGCATTTCTTGGGAATATCTGCTAGTCTGGCCTCAGCCCTGATTTGTCTTGGCATGGCATTACCTATTTAGCACTATACAAAAATAGAACATATCCTCCTGTTCTCTACAGGCTGTCACTTTTTAATTGCTATAGAGGCAGCACTTCAAAGAGTTTCTGTACTTTTTTTTCCCCCTTAAATACAAAATTTCTCTCGCTTGAAATATCATTAGTGAATCAAAGAAGCCTTTATCATTTCCTTGGGATAACAGCTAAAAGCTGGCTGCCTTGTTGCAGTGACCAGTTTCACGGATTATTGTGTAATTAATCATCTTATTGAAGGAGAGAAATCTGAAATGGAGGTTAAATAATAACTAACTTTTTTGCATCATCCATCAAAATCCATCAAGGCCTTTTCAGAGCTTATGGACTCTTTTCTGGGTTATGAGTCTGTCTCTCCCCAGCAGTCTCAGCTGTTTCCAGATGAGTTGCTCTCCTGTAGTTGGTGCCTGAGACAGGGCATTGGTCTCTATGTTAAATGTCACCAAAAAGTATTATGAAACATCTTCTGAAGGGATCTTGGGAATTGAAGTCTTTAGTTAGCAGAGAGGATCAACTTTGCTTCAACATGCCTGAGCAGATATTTATTTAATGTGCCCATTAAAAGACCTTCTGACAGAGACATCTGTCAGGTCACTTATTTCCATGCTTCTTGGAGATGAGAAGCAACAGCCAGAATCTGGAACTTGGGGAAATCTGGGCTTGCTATACTTAAAATGTCTCTCTGCATGCTTCTCCCTTAATTATCTTGGGTGTGTTTCCTTGTGATTCTGGTTGCTAATTAACATGGTAAAGATTATTCCTGTGAGTACAGTCAGGGTTTTTTTTTTAAGTTTTATCTGCTGATATCTGTGCACAGACTGCCTGAAAGATTGAATCATTTAATTAAAGAAAGAACAAACAAGAGGATTAATGTAATCTATGGGATGGGGACAGGAGACTGGAAAGGGTCAGGCAAGAGCTACACAGGGCCCACTCAAATGCCTGGTGAAAAGCACACATGGTTCACTGCCTGCTGAAATTGGTAAATAGAAATCCTTTAATACTTCTGGCAAATAGCAAATGGCAAAATCTTGGTGTCAAATATGAATGTTCTCATTTACATTTAAATAGTTTAGGTTTCCTTGTGTGTGTCGCACATAGGATAAAACAGAGCTCTATTATTGCAAACATTACTTGTAGTGAAAGTAAATATCATTGTCACCAGTGTTAATCTGCTGCACTCAGGAGTCTGTTTCCAAATATTGATTTCTGGTAAATGACCTTTATCAGTGTCACAACATTGTATTTGGAAAATGTTTTGTGTCAAAGCCTGGGAACGTTCACTGGTGACCTGGTTACATTTGTTAGTAGCCATCAACATCAATTTGCCCAATGTCTTACAGATCTGTGAAGGATAAAGCATCCCCTCTTTCAAAAATTTAGAGGCTCTGATGATTTGGGGGCCAGTTGGAACTCAGTGGCAATCACCAAGATGAAGAGGGATCAGCAGATCTCAGAGCTACAGGATGACCACTTCCAGGAGCATCAGCTTTGTATGATTTTTGAAGCCCCAGTATGGATTTGAGTGTGGCACAGATGTTTAGGAACCCATTCTGGCCTGCAGAGCTGGATGCTGGTCCTCATTGCCCAGCTTGGATTCAAAGCTGAGGACTGACTGCACATCTCCTACCAAGGGACTTTCTGTTTTTAAAATTATTGCAGTTTATCAGGTCTGACTTGGAAATAGCTTGCTCATCTACATAATTAAGCTATAAATAGCAGAGTAAATGAACTTGCTTTTCAACTTTACAGTGAGGTTGTTATTTCTTCTTGAAGTTCAGGAGACTTATTGCCCAGTATGTGAATGGTTTTCCTAAACCCTTGTTTTTGCCAAAATGATGGTTGTTCATCCTGGGGTTCTACAGAATCAGGTGCTATTTGGGAGTAGTTAAACAATGATTTTGAGTTATGGGAGCCTGTGAGTGGCAACAGGAGTTAGGAAAACCTCTCCTATTTTTGTATTCTTCTGTATAAACGATGAAACTGGAAGGCAGAGACAGGACAAACAGACATGGTTTTCTGTTGGCATTTTCACTACCTCTGAAATAAAATGAGATTACTGAGGTCACCAGTTGGCTGTAAGTCAGCGAGTTTGTGTTGGAGGCAGTTACGCCCCTTGGCCAATGTTATTGATAAACCATGTAACAGCTTCTGCCATTGAAGTTTGCACTTAATTTATTGCTGGCTGTTCCTGTATATGGTTTTTCCTATTAGGATATGCTCTGACTTTGAGCCAGGATGCTGGCATGGACACTGGAGTAACAGCCCTTGTCCCAGCTGCCGGGTGCCACAGGGCAGCGAGCCAAGAGCAGCTGATACAGGGGATTGGGTTACCAGGCTAAGAAGTTTGTTTGCTGCCTGTTGGGAAGTGCTTATCCAAAAAAAGATGAGAAACTCATGGTTAGTTTTTAGATGAGAATCAGCCATGCACAACAAGAAACAGCTTAAAGGGGCTTGAAACTCAGTCTCTTGTGATGCCAGAGTAGCAGATGGCCTGTTGTCACTGCCGATGAAAATTATGTTAATTAATATATTACAAAACTGAAACTGGTTGAACATTTGTTTCTTATGAGCATGTGATTATCAGCTTTTCTGGAAGATAAATTTTGGGAATATTTCAACTGATACATTTCTCTGAAATAGCTTTCTGGAGGTTTAATGAGCTGTTTGTTTTTGGTGCTGTAATGCTAAATGGATCTCAGTCAGTCTGCTGATGTTAAAGAACTTGGATAGTGGAAAGCAGAGTGAGAAAGCCTAGAAAATATTTTGAGAATGTGCAATCTCACCTGATGCACACAGGGGTGCCCCAGAGATGGCCACACCATGGCCCTGTCTTGAGCAGCAGCTGTTTTCCTTATTTACAGCAGTGATTTTATGGAGGGATGGATTGAATGAAGATCTGGATTCTTTCCTATTCATTGGTCAAGATCTTTTATGCAGCTTTTTTTTTTCTCTAAAGGAAAGCTGTAGAAGTCCAGGATGTTTTCAGGGGACTCTTTGCCCACCATGTAGATTTTCTGGCTTTTATTAAACACCAGACTTAAGGATTGATGTTTCCTTTGGTAAATTTCTCAACTCAGGGCCAGTCCATGATTTTACAAGTAAAAACTTACTTCTACCTGGCCCAGTACAATCAAGATTTCTTTTGTTCTCCTAAGTTACTGAAAAGTCTTTTGAAAAGTCTTACGTGCTGCCACTTGAGGACCTTAGCACACAACCCAGAAAGCTTTGCATTCCTTGCCTGTAGAAGCTGCTGGCTCAGGCTGAAGGATGGTTTTGACAATAGCAGGCACAGATGCTTCAGAAGGTGTGAATCCTCCCCAGTCGGCAGATGCAGATAATCTGTCCCCTACTGTTAGCCACATCCTGATCTCTAACAGATAAAGACTGACTTAATCCCCAAAGCATGAGCTTTAATATCCTTTACAAAAGCCTCCTCCTAATTCACAAGGCCCTGGTATGGTTTTCTCCCCCGTGGAGTCGGTGCTGGGTGGCTGAGAGCTGTTCAGGGCAGTCTGAAAGGCAAAGAGGTGTTTGCTGGAAGGGCTGGTCACTGCCCAGAGCTGCTGCCAGCTTCCTCTCTGCAATTTGCAGAAGCTGCTGGCTTTTATTTACTGTTTATTAATAGTTTAAAACTTATTTCTATTATCCCCTCTTTGACTTGCTCTCCTTCATGTTCTCATGAAAAGAGCTGTTTTTTGGAGATGCAGCCCTTGCTCCAGTGTCTTTAGTGTGACACAGCCCCATTCCTTCCCTTCTGCAGGAAGATGGAGAGATGGGGCTGTTGGCCAGGAGAAGACACTGAGCATTGCTTTGTTTTGTGGCCAGACCAACCCTGTTGGGAGCCCTTTCCCATCTCAAAAGGCTGGGATTTGCCTTCTGCAGGTTGGAGCTGCCTGGTGAAGGCAGGAGCCCAGGAGGGAGGTGGCTGGATGGGATCAGGAGCCTCTGTGCAGGTCCCAGTGCAAAAAGTGAAACCCAGCCTGACACTGGTGCCAGTGAAGGATGGTTTTCCTGCCACAATGGTGCTTTTAGCTCAGGAAAGAATCTTGGATCAGTTCTGAGGAAAGGCAGTGCTGGTCTGTGCAGAGAGCTCCGTGCCTTTTCCAAGCACGTGCCCCTGTCTCTGCAAAAGTCTGAGCAAATCTGACTTTTACCCTCAATGAAAGCACGTGTGATGCTGCTCCACCCCAGTGTTTGTTCCCTGGGAGACAGCAACGACCTGGAGCATCTCCCTGTGCTAACTCTTGCAAGCACAAGGCTGACCCTTCCCTGCTGTACTGAACATTTGTGAAACATTTGAGATCCTGTATGGAAATTACAGCAGAATATTTTGGTTGTATTTCCCCAGCTCGAGCGCTTGTTTTGCAAGAATCTGGAGGGAGTACTGAGCTTGTGTTGAAGGTTGAGGGGTTTTGATTTTTTTTTTCTTTTTAGGGAAACATGTTTGTTTTAAGTAGATTGAAAAGGACTCTGAACACTCATGAGAGCAGCTTTTAATTGCTTTGTAGTAAGTGTTATTTTTCTTCACAATCTCACAATTAACCTGCTCCCTGTGGCTTCCCAGTGTAAGTTCTGCTGTTGGTACAAATTGATTTTGCCTCTGCCTTTTGTATTGGGAGGAGAGGGGAAATTAATTCCCAGTGCCCTTGGCTCACTGGAAGTCTTTTCCTGCTAGGGTCTCTGAATCTAAATGGTGTTCTGGGATTATTTAAGGGCTGAGGATCTTTGTATTGTTCTGAATACCATTTCATTCCCTTTCACCACCCCTCCAGTCTTTATTTTTCCTAGAATTTAAATTGCAGCTCATGTTAGCAATGAGCAGGATTATGCAGGTGTGAGTGACTCAGTGGTAAACCTTGCGTTTCAGTGGCTTGTTAAATTTGCAGAAGGAGTGGGGGAAAAAAATCCTCTGTCATCTTGAGCTGAAAATGTGAATGCCTGAACTAAACCAGCAATTCATCATATTTGAAGGAAAGTTTGGACAGGGATTTGCTTGCCTAATTTGAACTTGTCTTTTAATTAGCCTGTGACAGTCTTTATATGAAAACTTTACGAGTTTTATTTTGCTGTCAGTGCCTAATGGCAGCTTGAGTTAGTGAAGAGGTAGCAAATGCGTGTAGTTTGCACAGCTTCCAGGGCCATAAATAGACTCTGGCACACATTTCCTTTAAAACCTTGGTCTGAGCAGCAAATAAGCATGTGTGTAAGCAGTCTCACCAATTCCTGCAGTGCATGGCTCTGGTAGTGGTAAGAGGGACAGTAAAATCCCAACAGAGAGTCCAAGTGTGCCAGCATGGACATACAGCTGTCTGTGCATGTGCTGCTGGGTGTCTGAAGTTTTGGCACTTCTTTTTAAAGTGGAGAGGTGTGGGAAAATAGTGACATTAGATACTGCTGGCAAGTGCTGTCTGCACTGGCAAGCCCTGGTCTGGAATGGTTGCTGGAAGCTGTGGGTCATTGTTTCCTGAGCAGGGTGAATCAGACTGACCTCACTGTGCACAGGCACACCCCAGCCTGAGAGTGTCCCTGTCTGTGTGTGTGCTCTGGATGTGTCTTCAGCCACACCCAGAACGAGCAGATATCACTGGAGAGGGGAAAACACATCTTCTAGTCTGAGAGTGCACAGGAGAATAAGAAATGATGGCCAGGGGATGTCAGAAATCAGCCAGGAAGGATTTCAGAGAGCATGCCCTGGAGCACTGATAGCAGCTTCCACTGCCAAGAGGCTGCTCCTGACAAGTGAAGAGACAGACTGGGTGGGGGTTTGGAGGAATGTTCAAGTCAGTGAACCAAAGATTTGCAGCCACAACCATCAGTAACAGATAGTTTGATCCTGGAACTGGAGGTCAAAACCAAAAGGCTGGTGATGCTGAGCCACATTTGTCTTGTCTTGCTCAGCAGCCTGGTGTGGTAGTCTGGGGGAGTGTCCAATAAAACATCCAGCCTGCTCCTTGGTTTCACCCTGTGGGCTGTGACAGCCCATGTTGCCCCTTGGAGGAGGGCAGAGGGGTTCCCCATGACCCTGACAAGACCATGCACAATGACGTGGCCATCACTGCCACGTCACACAGTGCTGCTCCTTTCTGTGGCTCATGGATATCTTTTAGCAGTCCCTTAATTGCCCATGGTCATGGTCTGCCTCATCTTAGGACAGGGTTTAATGTGTGTCTGTTTCTTCAGTTGCTGTTGGTGTGCTTTACTCTATAATTTTTGACCTCTTCACTTGAAAAATGGATCTCAGGTCTGTGCTTTCATTGCTTTGCCCTCTTGTGTAAGTGATGAAAAAGATGTGCTGAGGATGTCAGCCACACTCATCCCTTCTACTTCTGTTGCTAGCAGGGTTTTTAAAAGCAGAAAAATAAGTGGTCTCATTCTGTTGCAGAGATTTGTAGACAGAATTGCCTTTATCATTTTTCTCTCTCTCTGTCTCTGGCTGTTGTTCTTCCCTTCACTGTCTTTTCTCAAATACATCTTGACATAGAACATGTCCATACAGGGATCTTCAAGAAAGCTGAATTAAATTAACTAGAGGTGTGAATTTAAAAAGGATTATTTAAACCTCATTAAAGCTCTGTGTTTGCACACTTTTCAAAATTAAAGTTGCTTTAATTTGATTTCAGTTCACTTCACTTCCTAAGTGGAGTAATCTCAATTTAATTAAGGCAAATTAATTGAGTAAATGTCCAAAGAGAGATTTAATGTCAGGTAGAAAAGGAGCATTCAAGGAAAATGAGTAAAAGGGAAGTTGAGCTTATTCAAAACTAATAAAAGCAGAAACTCTTTCCAGTCTGAGATGTTGCAAGAATTAGACGTGATCTGTGGCAAACACTGTAATTTTTATCTTGTAAAGGATACTATCAACAAGTGAGAGCCATTTCTTTTGGCTCATATGAGCAAACTCTCATCACTCCTTCGATTCTGGGCACCAGCCCAATATTGTGAAAGGAGAAAGCTACGTGTATTGAATGTCTTCTCTTTTTACTTTATTCATTCCTTTAGGAACCAGGGTAGATTTATACCAAATAATAACCTGTTTGTTTTTATTTTACCTCCCCGTCTCCTCCATCTGTTTCTTGCACAGTATTTTTCTAGTGCTTTTTTTCCTGGGGAGAAAAGAGATTGGGAGGAAGAGGGGTGAAAACACATCCCTTCTTTCATGTGAAGGTGCTTATCTCCACCTGTGCAGGAGGTGCTCAGCCAAAATCTCATTTACATCTTGGTTCCAAAGAAATTCAGGTCAGGTCCCTATCTGCAGAAGTTCTGCAGAAGGTTCAACAGCAGCAATGGTGAGAAAAGTGAAGGGGTGTCATTGATGGCAGCAGGAGGGTGGAAGGCAAGGGCAGGATGTTATGTGGTGGTGGAGCTGCTCAGCCTGACATTCAGTCTGGTTTTCATCACCTGAGAAATGCAGTAGTTAATGAAGAAGCTTCTCTGCTGCAGAGACAGGATTTGAGCAGCATTAAACATCATAAAAGCCAGGAAAAAGGTGTGATTTACAGTTCTAAGACCTGTTTCCTCTTTGGACAGGGTGAAGCACCAGGGGTGTTAGCTTTGTTCATGCTTGTACTCTCATTGTTGGGTCAGTAAATCCAAGCATGGGGATGAGGAGTTCTGTAAGTGTTTTCCAGTTTCCTTGCTTTGCCTCTGTGACTGAAGAATATTTGGTGAACTGAAGCTCATCCTGGGGTAAGCTAGGCCAGCAGTTTGTACTTTTTTATCCTCTTATGTTGCATTCTTAACAGTAGAAATGAGCTTCTCTGGGTTTCTCCTTTGCTTCCTGGCTTGTAGTTGGGTGATTTTTTTTTTTTTTTTGGTGTGAGGATTTTGGGTTCTTCTCTATCTCTTTTCTTACGGAGCTCCATGCAAAGGGCTTTTCTAAAGGGGACAGAACTCGGGTCTTCTTCCAACACTTCCTCCATCCCTGGAGATGTTTATGAGCCTGTGCCTGCCCCCACCAGCTTCAGGGGCATCTCAGAGTCACTCTGAAGCTAAGTTCTGCCCACTGGCCTCTCACAGCAGGGCAGCTCACAAGTACAAACTGGATGGTCAGAGGGGGAAAATGTAGGGTCCTGCTGTTTCCTCTATGTAGTGTTTATTCATTAGAATCATACTGTATCAAAATGTTTGTGTCTGACACTGGTTCTTCTTTCTACTTTGTTAAACCCAAACCCCAGGTTTTAGACATCTCATGGCCATGCAATGCAAGAGGTACAAATTGGGTTTTGGGTGTGATTCTGTCTTTGGGCTGTCAGCTGTGCAAAGCAATGGAAGAAAGGACACAGTTAACAAAGATGTCTTTGTAGGAGATGATGTGTGCTAAATTCAGAGACTGTTTAAACAGAGATTTAATAAAAAAGCAAATACAATAAAGAACTTCAGCATTTTCCCTCAAAACACTTCTGATGGAAGAGTAAAGTAGGCTACTGGTTTCTCTAAATTACATGATGTAGTTAGAAAGCCTGAAAAAATTTATGAATAGAGACATAGGTATTTAGATTGACCTGTGTTAATAAGGCAAAAGTATCTCTTACATAAGTAATTTATGCTTATATTTTATTCAGGCAATTTATTGCTGTGGGATTGATACTGGTCCTTAGACACCATTTAAAACTAAAGTAATGGCTAATGAAGGCTAGTTAAAATTAGTAAAAAATACTGTTATGTTTGATTTGCACGTCAGTAACACAGGTCAAAGGACTAAAATGGCATTGGAGAGTTGTCAAGGCAGCTCTTTGGATCTGATATTGCCTTCTAGCAGATGCAAACCCTATTTCTTTGAATTGGAAATATCTACAGTTTATGATCAGTCAGAGCCAGCAACCTTCTATGTCTGAGTCACAGGACTCAGGTTTTCACAGGCTCTGCAGTGAGACACAAATGTGAATTTCCTCCTGTGGATGTTCTTCAGTTGACTGATGGTGAGCAGTTGCATAAAGATGATGCTCTTTGTCAGCCAGTCTCTGATCATGGATTTTTCTGGATTCTTCAGTACTCAAATGAAGTGAAGACATACCTGCTGTGCTCAGCAGTGTTTGTGCCTCTTCCTGCAGTGTGTTTCTGTCTGAAGGACATTGCAGCCAGTGCTGGAGCCCTGAGCTCCTGGGGCAGGCAACTGGTGCTGCATGAGAGTTGCATCAAGCATCAATGAAAGATCTGTAGTAGCAATAGGAAACTGTTGAAAGGAAATATCCCATATTGCTGCTTTAAATAATCCCCCAAGGCACCCTCTAACTTTTAAAGATTTATTAGAGATGGCTCAGAGCTGGAGAGGCCCTTGGCACACGGTGCAGCCCTTTGCTCTCTCTGCAGGTGCTGTGTTCCATCAGCACTGGCTGTCTGGGCTCTCACTGCCCTTGCCTCTTCTGGAGTTACTCATAACTCTGTAATGGGCTCAGTGAAGTCATGCACTGTGTGAAGGTCAAGGAGGTGATGTTGGTGGAGCAGCAGCCTGAATTCTGATCTGCTGTGAAGAAGTAAATTTGTCCTACAAACGAAGAAAGTGCCTTCAGGAGGACAGGTTTCTTGTCTGGACAGTTGACTAATGGATTTATCTAATGAGGCTCATCTTGCATGAAGCCTATTGTATGTGTGTTTGCCAGATGTTCAGGACTTGCCTCTTTGTTGATTTGACACTAGAGGTGCATCAAACGTTACCGAGTTTAGTCTTAAGAGCTTTTTTCTTTCTCCTACTACACTGTTACAGCTCCAGTAAGAAGCTAATCCTGAATCAGTTTGGTAGGCTACTAAACTCTCATTTCAGGGACATTGTTGTAGGGTTTTAATGAACATTAAAAAAAAAAAAAAGCTGAAAGTGTTTTCATTAGACCGTTGGGTATTGTGCAAGTCTCAATGACTCTGAAAAAAATCTTTATTAGGACATTAAGATGGTATTTTTCCCACATAATAAAATATCTTCCAGGACTAACTGCAAACACAATTTTAGTGATCTTCTGAAACTTGATGGGAATTGTGCTTGCTGCTGCCTCAAAAACTGTCTTGGGAAGAGGAGACATTAGTAAAGGTGTTTGTCACTGCCATATAGCTAGAAAGAAGACAAAATGAAGGCTTGTCTATACTAACTCTTGGATATGTTTGTTGTTTCTTTAAATGGGATCTCAGCTTTACAATTTTCATTGTTTGACCCTTACAAGAAAAGAGATGCAGCATTTGTCAGAATCCTCTATGTTAATGTTAACTTATTTTAAGGAGCTTGCTGGTATTAAGGCAAAAACTATTATGTGGTACTTGGCTTATGCCATTTTTAAGTCTTTTACCCTGTCTCAATTAATGGTAGACTAAGCTGGTAGGCAGAGAGAACAATCTCTTGCTGTGCTTCAGTAGAAGCTCAGCATCTTGAAAAAGACCTAGGTGCCTTTTCCCATGTCAGTTTATAAGACAGTTGAGTGGGACTATACTTAGCAGCTGCTTTTGAACTGTGTGTAAATTGTTTTCTTTTGTAGGTACTTTCAGCAGGGAGAGGGTGAGGCATCCTCAGGACAGCAGCAGCTGGTACTCCTGTAGAATGTAAATCAAAAAAGGGAGAGCTCTGGGGAACTTAGGAGGAGAGAAGGCAAAGGCATGGTGATGGAGAGTGAGATGCCCATAGCTGCACAGCTGAGCATTGGCAAACTTGTCCCAGCTCTTCTGACACCCTTTTCCTTTGGGCTGGATATCCATGCTTTTACACTCAACCTGCTACAAGATCAGTGGTTGTTCCAGGGTGATGTACACCGTGACACTGAGCTGGGAGTGGGTAGTGACACTACCTGCTGCCACCTTTTATGCTTATGACAGTACAAGGAGAAGATACATTACATGTGAGTAACTGGCTCACATTTGACCTTGTTTTGTATAGCTGAGTCCAGGAGGGTTTTAATTTCTGTGAGGAAGGGGTACATGTGCAAGATATCAAGCTTATGAGATCTTTTTTCTTTTCTTGGTTTTGTTTTCCTACTTTCTGCAAGGCTATAGGAAAGGAAAGACTGGGTTGGTTTATTATATGGCATTAGCAAATGGATGTGGTTTTCTTTCCCCTCTTGTCTTTTAGTGGAAGGAAGCAGTCAATAGGAAACAGGTGCTGATTGGTGTAAGAGTTTCTCTAAGCTGTATCTGCTTATTTGAACCTCAGGTCTTGACATGGTTTCTTGCCTTGCCCAGATTGTGCTGACAGTTGTAGCTCTTTTGAGAATGCTGGAATGAGCAGACAGTGAAGCCATTCAAAATAGGAGTTACTTTATCCTTCCATTTCCTACTGTGAAGCCTTCTCATTAGGGTGAATTTCTTACCCCCTGCATATCAGGCACTGAAATGATGGAAGCTCTGACTTCAAAGCCTGTTTGCCATACTTTAAAAGCAAAGAATGTCTTCCCTATTAAGAACAGAGATCAAAACGTTTCACACACAGTCAGTGCCCAAGTATAAATCCAGCTTGCCCCATGAACCCTCTTGGAAGCTGCAGTCCCTGTTCCCAAAGATGTAGCCCAGCATCTCTGTTAGTGAGGCTGGCTGGGAAGGCAGTGAGGATGTCAGGAGCCTGGGGACCTCCCAGCTCCTGGAAAGCTGAGCTGGTGGGACAGAGTGGGAATTGTATTGTTGTTCTGTGGGGCTGGTTGACCTTGGGCAGAAGCTCAGTGATGTGTTGCTGCTTTTCCATCCTGTGCCAAAGCTTTAATGAAAAACACTTAAGGAAATATTAAGGAAATAGTTGCAATATTTGTGTCTGCTCTACATGGCATAAACTACATTTTGCAAATTCCACAGTGTAGCAAAGCAAAGAGAAGGTTTTCTCATCCTTAGTTATGAACTGTGGTACAGCTTATGAATGAGCTTCTAGCAAAATTAACAGACAAATGTTAATATTTAGAGTAAATAACCTTTCCTATTTCCCCGTCAACTTTCTTCTGCTTCATTGTGTAAACTAATTAACAATAAAGCCTTAAACAAGCACTGTAGCAAAGTAACTGTTGTCTTTACATATATAATTGTAATTAAAAGGCATTTCCTTATGGTCTTTCAAATCTAAATCCTTATACAATAGGGTCTCTCTACCACAATGATTTTCAGAGGTTTCATTAGTTCTCAGTGTACCAGCATTTATCGTTTTCTGCTCTCTCTCCTGTAAACTTAGTGGCTGTTAAGATTGAGAATTGCATTGCAGTGCTGTCTACGCTAATTAGGTTTTTTTCCCAGCCTTGGTTTATGCCTCAGAGATGTGCTGCAGAAAAAAAGCCCAGCCAGATAAAGAAAGCTGTTGGAGAACTAATGAATCTGTGCAGCTTGACTGAGAGGTGGCGTGAGCTGATGGCAGTAGGCTCTGGGGCAGGGAACACATTGGGGACCAAGAGTCCACGGAGACCCTGAACTCACCCAAGTGAAACTTGACCCCTCTGCCTCATTTCTTTGATTGTAGAACCAGATCAGGACAGCCCTGTTAGCAAATAAGAAAGATGCTGCCAAGAGTGCTTGGTACTCTTTCGTTAAATGCTTTGCTGCCTTCCACCAAGAGGTGGGACTGAGGCACTGCAAGATCTTTCCCTGCAAATGTAGCTGGGGGAGAGGTAAGGACTGAGTGGTCATTCTGTGGCTTCCTTCATAAAGTTGCCTCCTGCCTGCTGCAAGCACACAGTCATGTCATGCTCCTTTGTTCTCCAAGGTTGGATGTGTGTGGGGAACCTTATGAGCAGAGAGAATGCTGGTTAGGAGGCCCTGGCCAGCCTGAATTGCAATTCAAAACTCTTTCTTAGAAATGCAGGCTCCAGTTGCCCCCCAGCACGGGCAAAGAAGAGGGTGGAAATCTTGGAGCCATCCTGTTGGACCAAGTGCCAAAGCACGCAGTCATTTTGGTTAAGAACAGTCCCATTCTCTTGACTCTGATTTTTATGCTTGTTTCTCCTTTCTTTAAGCACAGGTGTTGGTGCCAGGATTTTTATTTGTAAAGTGTTTAATGGCCAGGGCTGCTGTAATCCTTGGTGCTTCTGAGATGGACACAGATGAGGCAGTGAGCAATGTAATTCCCTCTGGCAGGGAGTACTGGTCAGAAACCTGCTGCTGTCATTGACAAGAAACACAAAAGTGTTTTAAGTGGGTTCTTTTTCCCATCCCTCCCTTTAATTTATTTTTTTTTTTTAGCCTATGGCTTTCAATCAACCAAAAATAGTGTTCAGCTGTAGCCAGCATTTCTCTCTCTGACATTATTGATGGGAAGGTTCAAATTGAAGATTCCCTGTAGCAGGCTGTCATTTTGCAAGTGCCAGTAGCCAGACTTGAGACTCAGTCCTGGCAATGAGGACTTATCCTGCTTAGCTCCAAGCTGGGCTCATCAGGGTATGAGCAAGTCTTAAATCTGCCACATGACAGTCAGCTGCAGTGATTCTGCACAGTCAAAGAAATACTATCTAATCTCTTTCATGTAGCATTGGCATCATGTACTGGGGGCTGTTGTGTGTTTTGGTTTACACGGAGTAGCTCTGGGCAGATAGCTGCCATAATGAGACTTTCGAGAGCATTAACCCTTGGATTGGGGAGGTAATTTGGCCCTAAATCAAGGGATGAAAATGCACAGGACTGTCAGAGGGAGAGGGAATGATTAATCAGAAGCTGTTTTGATAAAACATCGTGCTTTTGGCAGAAGTCCTGCTGAGCATGCTGCATCCAGGACACACAGCTTTGCTGTAGTCTCTTACTTCTTTTTCTCTCCAATTGACATTAAACACAATAATTAAAGCAACAGAGATTAACATGTCAAGCCAAGCTTTTAATTTGTCCTCCTTTATTTTTTCTTTTTCTGTGAGCTACTCAATTTTCTCTTAATTCAGCAGATCATGTATTTTAAGGAAGGTTGACTCTACAGCATGTTGGTGGCAGAGGGAGGAAAAAAGTCTTGCTCTCCATCTGGAATTCCTTCATATAAATACTTTGTTGTATGTTAATGAAAGAAAATTATCTTTGTAAGCAGCCTTTCTTCTGGCAATAAGCTTGACATAGCAGGAGTTTTGAGGCATTAAGAATAGAGATTTATTTCCAAATGACCATCCAGACTGTTCAAAAGGATTTTGATTTTCATAATTAGTTTTTTTCTGCTTGTATGTTTTACTGTCTTTATCTTCTTTGCTTGAGCAATGCAAAGCTTTTCATTTAAACACATGTACTTGCATTTCTTTGATTTTATTCTGCTTGATATAGTAAATGCATCCAGAGAGTGTTATAAATCTTCTATGGAATTTCTGCCCAAAATGCTCATTGTGGTGTAATGAGTGTTAGTAGAATCTCAGTGTAAATGGTATTACAGCACAACAGCATTCTGATATGAGGAAAGATAAAGTGATTGATCTGTTCCAGAGCAAAAGAATTTCTGGGGCTGCAGTGTCCCCTCACTGTCTTGCAGAGGGGACATGGGAATTCTGCAGTGAAAGGAGCCAGAGCTCACAAGGTGCTTTTTTCTGGTCTCTCCTTTGTGAGTAGATCTTTACCTGTGAGCAAACTGTATGCAATACTGGAACAGCCATTAAGTGCTTAGTGGAAGCTTTTTCATGGCACAGCACAAAGCTGGGCTGCTGCACTTGAGGGGTGCCAGTGGTCAGCCAGGCTCCCTTTACAGAGCACATCTCCTGCTGAGTTTCTGCTCCCTCAGGACACTAAGTGGTCAAGTTTTGCTCCACTTCCCATTTACCTGCTTAAGCTGGTGATGAGTCAGAATGAGAGGAGTTGTGGAGCTGCCTGTGAGCTGTGCTTGCCCTGTGGGGTGTCCAGGGTGAGCATCACTTGGTAGGCAGGCTGGCACGTGCTCCTGTCCTGTTCTGCTTTGGGTTTTAGAGTAGCTGGTGGAGAGTAAAGCTCTGAACCTGCTCAAAGGGCAGAGCAGAGCTGTGGGCCATCCCCTCCCACCTTTTGATAGTTTATTAGATTTCCTGTTGCGCTTGGCCAATCTCCCCTGCATGGCCAGACTAGAACCAGCTCCTGGTGGATGTCCTCCTGCTGGGAAGGGCTGAAAACAGGAGCAGAGGAGGCTGAATTGTGACATGCACCATATTTGCTGGAAGTGAACACTTGGGAGCCTCTCCTGCTGCTCTGGGCAGGCTTGGTCCACTGTGCAGCACAGAATAGGAGTGCTCCTTTGGCTGAGTCCCTTTAGTGAGATGTTAAACTTAACTCCATTAATCTTCCAGTGAATGAGCTGTAGCACAGATGCATATCTTACATTTTTTAAGGGCATGCAGCAGGTAGAGCTAAACCAGCCTCTCTAACTTGCATCTCATTGCTTTATTATCTGCAAAATGTGCTCTCCTGCTTTCTGGAAGCCAGAGCTTTTGCCAGCCTGGCTCTTGTGTGTCTCTGGGATTTAGTTTCCACTCACAAAGGCTGACTGCTGCTATGCAGACAGAAAACCACAAAACTTTGATTTTAGTTGGCAGTCATACTTGGACCACTGTAAAAGAGAAAACGTATTTGGGCTGTGTCTGCCCATAACTCGCCCACCCCTCCACACTTTGACTTCTAAGAAGAGATCAAGGCAAATGCTGTACTCTGGATTAGAGTTGACATAGCTTTGAGATAGACCATTCCCACCAAAAAGAAAGGATCATGAATCTGGGGAAGCTTTGGGAAGGTATAGGACCCTGAATGTGTCTCTAATGCAGCCAAGTTACTGCAAGTTATGGAGATAAAATTGATAGACTAGAAAGTGCAAGTATTTTGGGTGCTGATCAACACCTGCTTTTAGAGCTTAGCACTGGCACTACCACCTTCTGGATGTCTTGGTGGCCCCTTCAGCAAGCTACCTTGGGTGTATCTTAAAAGAATCAGTGCAATTCTTCACTGCCCTCTCCAGGATTTGCTCCCCTGGGAAGCAATGAACCTCTGTGTTTGCTCTTGGCTTTGTGTTCCGTCCTTGTCAAGGCGTGTTGACTGGATTTTCTGACCCTCCCAATCTGCTCATCTCTCATCTGCTTTGTATGACCACAATGATCAGAAGCTGTCCAGCTGAGCACAGTCCAAGGTTAGCACAGTCTGAGCAATTACAAAAGGAGGCCTTTTTCTGTTGTTTAACAAGGCAAAAACTACACTACAGGTGTTTGGGAGGAGTTGCATAGAAGATGCTCTTACATCTTTTCAACAGACTTCTTTTTGCTTTTCTTCTCAATTACCTGTTGTCTTGTTCTGTGGGCTCTTTTCTCAAGGGTGTTTCAAACCAGAGCATGTTTTTTGAGTGCAAGCTGCTCTTTTCCTCTCTACACACACGTATGGGTGCACCCACGCTCGCTCTCGTCTGGCAGCGCTCGACTGTTTGTGTTCTTTGTTAAACAATCTGCTTTGTTTCACTACAACACCACAATGCACACGATTGCTGTCACTTATTGTCGGGAAAGCAGCTTTGTACATGCTCATCATCTAATGCAGGAGAGGCTCTCCTCATGCCCCCTCTGCTTTTGCACTGGAAAGCCTCTGTGGTGGTTCAGGTGCTGCTGTTTTTCTGTGCTGGCCTCTTGCTGGCACTGCAAAAGCGGGACAGTGGCTCCCTCTGGAGCCAGCAGCACTGTGGCTCCAGGGACTGTCTCTTGCTGAAGCTGTCACGATTTTCAGCTAAATATTTCAACCCAAGCAGCCTTTGCTTTTACCATTAAGGAGGCCTGTTTCTTGCCCAGCGGTATTCTTAGAAAACAGTAATTAGCTCAAAAGTTCAAACTTGATGCTCTATAATTATTATTTTATACCTCCATTTAGCTGTCGTCTTCCATCCCAGAAGTTTCTATAGAGATTCACATGATATCATATCTTTAAAACAAAATCTGTGCAATATTTCTATGGATAAATTTCACTGAATTTGCCTGGCTGTAAGTGGAATTATCCCTTGTCAGGATAGACCAGTCAGCAGCCAGTATGCAATGAGAGCAGTGCTGTGGTTATCTTGCATGTTCCTGACTGAAGTAAGTGATGGTCCTAAATAATGAATACCATTTGTACTGCTGGGTTTTTTAAAATCATTCTTTAGACAAAGTAGCAGTGGTCTGCTAAGTATTACTTTGATTGCTTTCAGGAGAGTGGGCAGTTGTACAGGGTTGTACACCTTGAATTCATCACAGCTGGGTGTTGCTGTACTGGAGAGGCACAAGAGTAGGTGACTGTCCTGCCTTGGGCAGTGTAAACATTTGTGGCACATGAGTTCAGCCTGTGAACAAAACCTGGCTTAGAGTATGCCCACCAAAGGAGATGATTGGCATTTTGGCCGACTGGGGTGGGCCCAATGGAAGTTTCTTGGCTCTGGGCTTCCTGCATGGCTGCTCCTGCAGCAAATGGTGCCCAACGTGCTAGGCTGGAGTGGCTGAGGGATGTCAGGCTCCCTTGTCAGCCCTGTCCTGACATCATCACTGCCAGCTGTGGGCTGAACCAAGGCTGTGTGGAAAGCTCTGGTTTGTATGGGTGCAGTGAAGCAGTGCTTCTGCCTGGTCTGCTGCAGACCTGAAGCCTGTAGGATTGGTGCTGACATAGTTTGTGGTCAGTTAAGCCTGAAAGGATGCTGGAAAGGAGTCAGGGAGAGGGGTGCTGAAGGGGAGACATGTCTGAGGGATGGCTGGAGTGTGTAGGTTAAGACTCACCGCCAGACTTGCTGGATGCTAGCAAGGTCTCAAGTTTGTAACCTGTGCTGGGAAGGAGGTGTGGTCATCCTGGGGAATGTTTGTCTGCCTGAGAGGCTCCTGGAGCAGCTGGGGCAGCAGTGCACTGGCTCTGCTATGGGCAGTCCTGTATCCAGCCATCATTTTCCTTCTAACCTGCCAATCTCTGAAGTGTCACCTCAGGTGTCACCTGTGCTATGTGCTAGGAAGATGGCAACCTCTAAACTAGGGTACCATCTTCTGCAGAGGGTGGATAAGCTCTCTAGTCATGATGGAGGGTTTTTGCCTAATTGTTCTGTTTATATTCTCTTGGAATTAAAACTATTTAGTATTTTTATTTGTGTAGTTTCTGATCTCACAAAACTAAGGAAAACATTCATCCTTCCTTTTGAGACAGAGGATCCACTAATTTTGATGCATACCAGCTCCCGAAGAGCCTTCCTTAGGTGCTGAGTGCTCTCCAGAGGTGTCTATTGGTGTAAGAGTGACCCACAGAGATGTGCATGTCATGGCACAGGAGCTGAGCTCCTTGGGCTCAGTTGTGACAGTTTTCATTGTTTCTCTGGGGCTGGTGTGAAAACAAATGTCCTTTAGTAGCCTTAATTTAAGAAATAACTGAGCATCAACCCTCTGCCTTTGCCAGACAGATGTTGCTTCTCATGCCCTTCTGCTGCTAGAAAATTCTAGCATAAATAGGACTGTTAAGTATTTTGGCTTTCATTGATTGTTCTGCCAAGATGTGTTTGAATGACTGCTCTGGTGCAGGAAGTCCCACTGAATTAATCAGATTTTCTTGCAAGCTGAATTATAATTGTTTCCTTAACATTGTACATGGCTATATTTCAATATAAAGAAAGTTTTGACACAAATGCCGAGTTTTTATTATTAACAGGCTTTGTGGTGACAAGGAGTAGAAGAGTCATTGTTAATTGTTCCATTATACACAGCCCTGATCTCAGGCTTGTAGAAATCTGAGAGCAAATGAGGAGAGCAAGTTTCCTTTGAAATGTTTTGAAAAGGTTTATTAGCAGGGAAATTGATGTGGAAAGCCCTGAATGGGATGGCAGAGAGTAAGGTATTGCAGCCAGTATTGGCTGCTCCCCTTTTGAACAAGTGTTTGCCAAGGAAAAGTATCACTGTTTTGCTTCTAATCAGAAAGGAATAAGAACTTGGACCTATGAATGGTGTGCTTTTCAAATAGTTGAATTAAAATGTATTTTTTCTTTTGGGTTGAATGTTCTTGCTGTATTTCCCAGCAAGTTGTTAAACTAGCATGTAATTTTATTTTGTATTGTAAAGGGACATTTTATTTGTAATGCTTTTCAGAAAGTTTTGGGGAAATGCTAATATTTATATTTATGATAAATGCTATGGTGAATAAAGGGAAATATATCCTTATAGCAACTGCATTCTAATCCACTATTGACTAAAGCAGGTACAGGTCTATCTTCTCTGTTTAAAATAATCGTAGCAAAAGAGGTCTGAGTCTGTGCAAGATGCCTCTACAGACCTGTAATATGAAATAATGACCTGCCTGCAGATCTGCATTCTCAGCTCCCAGGCACCATTTGGAGCAGAAAGGTTCAGAACCTGCTCTGCCTGCACCAGGTTTCCAGTGTGCTCTGACAAATGCAGCCCAGAAGTAAAGCTGGCAGGGCAGTGTGTGTTATTCTGCAGCTTGGAGGAGAGATGAGTGCTTCCTTTCATAGAATATTTTAGTATCAGTACTTCTGAGTGCAGTTTAACCACATAAATCATTTGCTTACTAGAAGAGAAGCGCAGCATTGTCTTTGTGGGCGTTCTGAAAGCACAGCTGACATTTTGAGGTGCCAGCAGACGTGCAAAGTACCTTTGGTGTCCACACAGCACCAGTGTCAGCAAAGAAATGCTCAGTCTGTCACATGAATGTTTGCCCTGCATCAAGCCTGAGTGCGCTTATTGACGTTTCACATTTTCCATCTTTATGCTGCCTTTTCCCCGAGCACTTTCCCACCTCATGCCCCAAACCTTTATTCCTTCACTGGAATAACATCTGCTCCTCAGTAGGAGCTCTCTGCTTTAGGTTTTTAAGACGTGCCCTCTCGTGGTGAGCAGCAGTTTGTGCACACTGAGTTTATTTATTAATTTATTTGTGAAAATCCTGTCGCAGAACACAGATGGCATGGTTGTCTCTTAGTCCTGTGGGTAAATGTCTTAGGTTCATACAGATAAATATCCCTCTTTGACTCTTGTGTCATTACAATGATGGGTTTGGGAGGCTGGAATGTGCCCCTTAGTGCCCAAGGGATGGTGTGAAATCCTTGGGAATTTGGGATATTGAGTTTCAGCAGCTTTGAAAGCTGTGGCTGTGGTCATTCACCTTGATTTTGTGGGATATATTATATTTAAATGCAGGCACTGCAAAGACTGTTTCATTGACTTGTTCTGATGGTTCACATCAGGTACTGTCTATTTATTTAGTCTATTCACTGGACTGCAAAGTAGCATTAATTTATTTTGAAAAGACAAAAGAAGAACCTGAAGTGTGAAATTTTTATGTGCAGACTGACCTTATCACCTCTGAACCTGTGACTGGTACTGTTCCATATGGCTTGGACCCCAGCTTTTAGGAAATGGGGGTACTTTTCTTCATAAAAGACAAGTTATATCTTCCTAAGTCTTTATTGCCATGCCTACCAGACAGTAATTCAGTTAAAGATATGAATACAAATAGGATTTTGGGGTCAAAGGAGCATCAATGTGACTAAAATTTGTGATTTTTGAGTAATACTCAAGTTAAAAACTTTATTTTTTTATTTTTTTTAACCAAAAAATCCCCCCAAACTATCCTAAATGATAAAGTAATTATTGTCCTTAAAAGCTCTTTTTCAGTGAAACATGTAACCCATTCAGTGCAGACAATTTCTTAATAATTATGCTAAAGAGATTTGAACTTCACAAACTTCTCCTCCAATATCTTGTTAATTTGTGCCCAAAGCCTGTAACTTGACTGACTCATCAGAGAAGATGCTAATCTAGGATAAGACTCTGTTTGCACTGGCTGAACAGTGACTCACCAGTATCTGAACCATCAGACTTGAAGCACAAATGCTAGATGGGACAAATATTGATTATTTCAGTCTAGGACAGGTAAAAATTAGAGCTTTCCCTAAACTTTTCTAGAGCCTAGCTGGGACCCTGCAACGTCAATTTGAGATGAGTTGAATTAATTTGCTCACAGGAGCTGTAGAGCAAGGCTGTTTGCATTAATAGTGGCAGTGTGTCTGGTTGGGGATGGAAGAGGTCATATCTGCAGTAATGTGTGCTGGAGCATAAATTGAGTAGTTGAGATGAAAGGGAGGCTCAGTAACTTGCTACTGTTGTGGAATTTAAGAAATTTGCACTGCTTCCAGCTATCTATTTAAAAGTCAATGACTGG
The DNA here is from genome assembly GCA_013396995.1 of Dicaeum eximium. Taxonomy (NCBI): domain Eukaryota; kingdom Metazoa; phylum Chordata; class Aves; order Passeriformes; family Dicaeidae; genus Dicaeum; species Dicaeum eximium. Next base: position 645,662 of record VWZP01008455.1, on the reverse strand, counting down.
AAACCAAATTACTCCTTGGCCTTAAAGGCACCTTTGAGTAATTTTTCATGAAGTGATTAGATAAGGGAAGGGGGTGAGCAAGAGATGATGATTATTTTTCGGCTTTATTTCATGGATTGTACTTGCAAGGTGTAATACAACCAGAAGTTCCCTTTTAAGAGGAAGTATTTAAATGTGAGTATTACAAATTATCCATTGTTATAATTAAGGCTTCTCTCAGAAGTTAGGAATAGTGTGAAAGCCGGGAGCCAAACCCATCTGGAGGCTCAAATTAGTGATCACATGCTGCCTACTTTAATTCTGACAAGGCTATAATCATAAAGGGTGCTTGGCAAGGCAAAACCTGTGCTGCAAACTCAGGGTTAATACCACCCATAAACATAGAAGAGTGTTGCATAGCACACAACTTGATGAACATGGTTGTGCCTCTCTTAGCCCATGTGTATTTTAAACATGTTCTTACATCCTGTGTGCTGTGCTCTCTTGAAGAGCCCATATTTAAACTCTTAGTCCAGGGAAAAAGGAGGCAAATCAAAATAACTTTTTGATCTTTGATAAAAAGATGAGCTGTCTGATGTTTACTGTGTAAGGACATGGAACAAGTAATATGGAGATTTGTGGTGAATTTCTGTCTTAGAGCAACATTTTCCAGCATCTGTATCCTGGAGCCACTCAGGTCAGGGATTTGGGTGAGGTGATTCTTGTACTTTCCATGTACTGGAAGCCTCATGGACTAAGGACTTTTTCCTGCAGCATAAATCCAGGATCGTCTTTGTATTAGATTCATGAGGAGCAGAAGAAAATACAGTTGTGAGTCAGTAAAGTACTTGCTATTTTACTAGGAAAAGTGGGGGGATCTGTGCTCTCTAGGAATGCAGCCCTGTGATCTGTGCACAGCTGAACGTGGCATTCAAACATGGAGTGGTAACAGGAGAAGCTGCAATTGAGAAAGGAGGGTTTGTCAGAGGGATTAAATGACCACTTGTTAACTAATCGCACAAGTGTCTTTCATCTGCTCCTGGCTGTAGGCAACATAGAAACATGCTTTCTATTAAATCTGTGGTTCCACTGAGGGGCACCCTCTTTCATTGTTATCATCCTTTTTTTTTTTTTTTTTTCTTCCTGTTCTACTGGGTGAAACTGGATTTCATTATTTTTGTGGTATGCATGCCCAAAGTTTGCAACCAGATGAAGGGAGCACCTGATTTTAATAGACAAGATAATCCTATGGAATACTCAATTAGATTAGATGTTAAAATCTTTGGTTGTTTCTTGCATCAGGGGGTGTAGCTGAAGCCCAGGGATGATCTCTGTATTGCAGGCACTGCTCAGGGCAGTGTTTTCCTACCTATCTTCCCTCATCTCTTGGGGGACACTGGGGAAGTCTTTTTCACTTTTCTGTGATTTTTCTACTTATGACACAAAATACAAGGTGAACTCAACTGAAAGTCCAGCGAGAAAGGGGCAGATATTTGCTGAATTAAAAGGATCTCCACATGTGATGGTAGGGAACTTTCCCTAAGGAAAAAAGGTGTGTTTCTTTACATGATCAAGTCTCAACATTAGCTCAGCAAAATAGGTCTTGTTTGCCTTGGGTGCCAGTTCATCAAACTATATTAAGTAGGTATTTACACTTCTCCCAGCTGAGAAAGGCATTCAAGCATGTAATTAAGTCCTATCTAAATCAGAGGAATTGAAGTACAAGCCTTAAGTTAAACATGTTGAAATGCCCTGCTGAACAGGGAGGGGTTGCTGAGTGGAGGGGCAAGGCCCATCTGTGATTTCCATTTTGGGCAGGTGAGTGTGATGTGAGAAGCCAGGTGTAAAAGCAGCCCCTTGCCAACATTCTCATGCTGTGCTCTCTGCTCTTGGAGCGTTCCCAGTCCTCCAAAACAGCTGTTTGTGTGGGGGGAGGAGGAGGGGTTGTGGTTTGGTTTTGGTTTTTTTCCTGGCTCTTTATCCCTTGTGCTTTGGCCTTGGTGAAACCCAATCCTGCAACAGGAGTGGAGCCAGCCCAGCAAAGCTTCAGCTGGCACCACCCTGGAGCCCTGCCTGGGGCTCTGCTGTGGCACCAAGGTATCCCTAAAATGGGGCTGGCAGTCGGTTTGCTGCCTTGGTGAGGAGCAGAAACCTAACCAGAGCATTTTGACTCCATCTAAAATAATGGTACAGTTATTATAAATATACCCCTGCTGTGCCCAGGACAGGAGGAGCTGCAGGGTGACACAGTGGTCGAACAGCTGGTCCCAGGGGGGGATAAGGAATGGCCTATTAGCAGTATAAGGGATCTTCCTACCACTATCCCTGTGTTTGCATTAGTAGTTATAACCAGTGTAATTGTATTGATTTAAAAAACACCACATTAAAATCATCCCTCCCTTTGGTATAATTATTCCACTTTATGGAGGCCTTTAAATCAAGGTAAATCTTAAAACTAAAATAGTATTGGGCTTTATCTTTCATTATGGTTAAAAAATAGTGAAATAAACTCTGGGATAGGGGAGCGGGGTGGAGCCTGAAAGCAGCTGTGGGAAATCTGAATCAGTATTTTGGATCTTTTTCTTTTTGATAGCTGTGATTTAACCCTTCACTGACATCCATGTCCTGGTTTCTGACTCTGTTAATGGACTTAGTCTGCTGTTGCTTTTTAGGCCACAAAGGCTGAGAAAAGATGAGTAAGCACCATTGCTTTCACAGCAGAGAAAAACTCAAGAAGGCAGAATTACAGCTGGAGCTGGCATTTCCCCTCAGCCTTGTGGTGTGGTGACCTTGTCCCTCTGCCACCTGCCCAGGTGCTCAGTCTGCCCCCTGAACAGGACAAGGGGAGAAAATAAGACCAAAAAGCTTGTTAGTCCAAGTGAAGGCAGAGAGAGTCTTAGCAGTTACTGACACAGACAAAACAAATTCAGCTTGGTGAAAAGTTCATATACAGCCAGTTAACCCAGGTTTGGACAGTGAGAAACTAAGCCAAATTCAAGCACCTTTTCCCCCAAGCTCAGCTTCACTCCATCAGTGCCGACCCCTCTCAGCCCTGCTGTCCCTAGGGGGATGCCCAGTCCATCCCAGCTCTTTCCTGCTGTTCCTTCCTCCCCAGCTCTTGGGGCTCCCCACGGGCTGCAGTCCCTGTGGAGCTGCTCCAGTGCAGGTTCACAGCAATGAGCTCGTTTTGGAGTCAGCCTTACTGTGCACCCTGTACCTAATGAATGTCTCCCTCCAGGTCAAGTGGCTTATAATTTTGGAGGCTGAAGCCATCTGCTAGGTTTGCTGTTGAGCTTGGCATTACTGTTGGGCCGCTGCAATCCTCATTATCTACATCCCTGCGGCATTAAGAGCAAACAAAATAAGCTGGAACATTTCAAGTCCTGTGTTTGAAATAGTTTAAATTTTACCCTACGTGCAGATATTAAAATGCTTTGGTATTTTTTTAATAAGAGTTTCTTCCCAGAGTTTCAGCACTTTTCTTTTATCTCCTTTATTCTCATTTTCACCTGTCTTTTGTGCAACCCTTTCACTCATCAAAGCCCTAATGAGATTTAAAAGTGAGATTGGTTAGCAGGGAATGAAGTAAGTGTTACAGGGGTCATTTGTGAGTGGCTGAATAGTTTTGACTTAAGATTTCTTTAGCAACTATTTTGAATAACAAATTCAAAGAAGAGGAAGAATAGAGGTAGAGAGGCTACAGGAACAGAACAGCTGCCTGATCCCTGAGCTGGATCTGCCATGTGCTGTCAGCCTGGCTCAGCCAAGGGCTTGCTGTTCATGCCTGATCTGTTCTGGACTACTATATCTTTATAAAAATATAAATTATACCCTCCCCAATGAAGCAGAACAGTAGAAATAAATTTTATATTTATCTGTTGCCAGTGACTTTGGTATTATTTTTATTCCCAGCTAACTAGTGTGGACGTACCTTAGTTTTTCTCCAGAAGATTCTGTGTGGCACAAGACCTTTAAGATCTGGAAATGCTCAATAATCTCACTCAGCCTACATTACTGCCCTTTAACTGAACTTAACTTGCAGCATAAGATTGTAAACTGGTTTGTGAATATTTCAGTCAGAAGAAAGTATAGCTCTGTAGAAATTTCAGTCACTGAAGAATGACCTACCAAGGAGGGCCCCTGACTGATGAGGTTATGATTTTTCCCTCCTCATTGAAGGAACATTTTCTCTGTTTAATATGGTGCAACTTCAGTTTGCACCTGAGAGATGAGGAGGAATTGGTGTCTCCACAAAGCCTCTCATGTAAGTCACAAGCCTGTCGTGGTTAGGTGAGGTAAAATTTTGGAGGCATCAGAGCCACAGCAATCCTCTTGTAACAGCATCTTCTCTCTGGTGGATCTTGGGGATTCTTCCACTGCTGCAAAGAAGCATTTGCCACTTGTTTTTTGTCTCTTCCCTCGAACACTGCCAGTTGCTCCTGACAACAGAGATTCAGCTGCAGAGACAGGTGCTGGGCACTGCCTTGGCTGGCAGCTCGGGATTGCAGCTTTTCCTCTGGTAATTAAAATTAATTTTACTGACACTTTCAATGGGCAGGACATTTCCCAGGGTATTATAAGAGGGAACAGGTAGTGCTTGCCAGATACTAAAGGTGTTTCAGATCCCTGTGCACTGAGCTCCCCAAACCTTTTCTTTAGATATACTAATACCAGGTCTGGCTCTTCCATGTAGTTCCAGATGCACACTGTGTATTCTTTTTATTGTGCCTGTTCAGGTACTGTTCAGGTTTTTGGTTTGAATTAATGTTCCCTTTGACCCATAGGTCTTTTCTTTTACATTTAGTGACATGGTTTTGTGCTGGGTTTCTTCTGAATCATGCTTGCTGATGCTTGAGCAGGTGGGGGTAAGTCATATGGATGGCTAGGCTCAGTTTCTGTTTCTGTAAATTTCTTTTAAAACAAGCTGAAGTTGAAGCAAGTGCAGAAAAACTTTGCCTTTTCATCAGCTACATGAGCAGCTGTGTCTTGAGGAACTGGGTTCTGCTGATGTGTCCACTCCTGCTTTTCAGGATGAATGATGAGTGGTGCATAACTGAAGGCAACAGCATAAACTCTTTATATTTGGTTGCACTCATAAAACTGTGTGTTATTCCCCCTCTATTTCTTTGCATTTTTGCTGACAGCTCTTGGTAAAGATGATGTCAGTAGGAAGTGAAGGTGCAAACATTGCATGTCTTTAGAATTACATAGAATGAAAGGCAGTGTTTTTTATGAACAAATAACCTTCTTCCTCTTCTATTTTGAGACTTCAATGAATAATCCAAATGGGAGAGACTTTGTATAAACTGTTTTGGGCTGTTATTGACATGAAATAATGGATTACAGCCATGAGACATCAACAATTTTAGTTTCTTTTGACAATGTGAAAAAAAAAAAAATTCTGGTATTACATTACAAGATGCAATGATTAGGAGTAATAGCCTTGACATAATTTCATGAGTGTTACCTATGATTATAAACTCAGAAATATCCCTGGTGTTGAAATGTGGGCATGCTGAATTGTGGTAGTGTACTGGGATCTACCCCAGGCTCCCTTTTGTGTACCCACAGCTGTCTGAGATTGAGAAAAAAGAGAATTTGGCTGATTTTCCTCTGTGTTGCTCCATGGAATTTCCTACAGGTCATGTGTGCATCAGAGGGATGTCTGGCAAGAAGACTCAGACCTTTTCCTGCCCAGAGCCACATTTTGTTCTTTCCTGCCTGCAGTTCTCTGCTCTCACAGTGTTGGCAATGCCTCTTCAACCCTTCCCATAACCCCAGGGGGAAGTGCTGAGCTAATTTAATAAAGTTTGTCTCCACCTGAAGGTAGGGACCTCCATGCAGATACACTCTGCAGAGAGGGGCTTGTGTTGAGGAGCAGCCCAGGGTCTGCAAGGGAGATGGGTGGAGAGGGAAGCTGAGAGGAGGAGGAGGAGCTGCTGGGGCACAAGGACCCTCAGCTTTCCCAGGGTGGCAGGAATAACCCTGCAGAGTCTGAACACCTCAGCTTTGTGGCTGGATGCTCTTGTTCTTCTTTCTGTTGGCTCCATCTCACTGAAAATATGGGAAGTTAAAAATCCATTAGCTGATTCTGCCATAAACCCAGGCTTTCCCTGTTCCTTGCTGAATCTTACACTAGGGAGGCAAAAAAAGCTGCTTGAACTCAGTAAATATCACTTTAATAACACTGTAATAACAAATAACACTATAATTTTATATCGACAATTTATGCTTCTTATATTTTTTAGACTCTGGACCAAGAAAGTATAGTAATAACTGGTGTCAATTTAAATAAAGGAAGGACATAATCATAACCTTTGAAATAACTGGAGCTTTTTATGTACTTTGCAAATATATTCTCTGAAAGGTTATGCTAGTGCTTTAGCTAGACAGAGAAATTTTAGTGTCTTTCTCCCCATAATTTCTTCAGTAGCGTTTTCTTTTTATTAGTGTAATTATTGCAGGTTAGCACTGCTATCATTTTCTCTTTTCATGGCTCTGTAACATGCTATTATTTTCAGGAAGCAAAAAATAGTTGTCTGTTATAGTGCCATTACTGTTCTTCAGCCTTTAAATTTCCTATAAAAAGCTAGTTAAGGGGTATGATCCTAGTGTTAGAATTGCTCTCCATGGAATGCAATAAGATGATTTATAACATAAATATAAACCCTTAATAGGCACCCAAAATGGCAACCCTCAGAGATTTAGTAGCAACAGTACTAAGCTTGTGATCACTTTAATAGTACATTCCTAGAACTTTTATGCAGAGAAGGAAAATTCCTTTCCTTAGCAAGGGATCTCTGGGCAACAGCTTGTCGGTGTTTCATTCTGTTGCCCTGGAATTTAAGTAACTTATTGACAATATTGAGATGTAGGGAAGGCAGTCTTGGGGGTTTCAGATGTTGGCAGCGAAAATTCAGATCAGTTTAGAAAGGACTGAAGGTTTTAATGCACAAAATGATTTGGTGTTTGTTACCCACACCTGGGAATTTGCTGCTGTGAGTGGCACCAGTTGGCAATTCAGTAGCTGGAGTTCTTGGAGCTGTGATGGAGATAAAAAGGCAGCTGAACCTTTAGGGCTGTGATTTTTGGTGGTCAAAGGTTTCTGACTCCTTGGTCATGTTTTTCCAATAGTTTTAGTGGTTCTGCTCACCTCATCCTGCACCACAGTGTAGCTGCTCTTCCCCTGCAGCTCTGCATGACTTAACCACTCATCTGCCAGGGCAGCGTTTCTGTTCCTTCCTCTCCTGTGCAGAAAAGGTATCTGGCAAGTTCATTGCTTTCCCTGCCAAGGAAGGGTGTATTTATTTTAAATTATTTGGGTTAGCTGACCTTTGTCTGGAGCCCAATCTGGCTGCAGTAAGGTCAGAGGCAGAAGGCCCTTGGCAGCAGAGCAGTTGCTCTGTTATAATCCACCTACAAGTAATGAAGTTTACGCTGTTCTGAGCTGGGTGATAATTAGTTCCCAAACTACCTTTCTCTGTGTCCTCTCTCAAGTTTCAGTGCAGCAGCACAGAGCTGAGTCTTTGGTCTGAATCTGAATCATCTCATTATTTTGAATGCTGAGGAATGTGTTAGTGTTACCTGTTGTGCCTTTGCCCTGTCCATCTCCCTGATCCTCTGCAATATGTGGGGCTGGACACATCCCCCAGGGCAGGAACTTGGCGACCAGTAGCTGGGGGGGAAAAAAACCCCACAAAGATATGGTTTCAAAAAATGTGTTGGTAGTATTTAATATGGGAACATTTCAATGCCAAACATTTCCACATTTCATCAGAAATTCAGGTAACTGACCTCATTTGCTGTCAATATTTACTCAAACAGCTGAGAAACTACTTGCTCTCTAAGCTGCTGGAATATTAATTTGACTACAGATAATGTTCAGTTTTGCTGTTTCCCTTTGGCATTTCTTTATTTGCTACCAGCAAACCCCTAACTTCCCATCCTTAGCCAGGGCTTAGTACTTGTATGAGTGTTAGTCTATACCTAAGGTTGCAGTCATGACTTTTTTAGCCATGACATTTTTTAGCCTTTGGAAGAAGCAAATGTTAGGAAACTAATTTTCTCCCCACGCAGCTGTGTTCAGAAAGCTGCTAGTGAAAGCTATTGATGCTAAAATAACACTGAATTTTTAAACAAGTGCTTCATCCTGTTATACACAATATGGTGTTCTTTTAAAGTTATGAAATAATGTAAAGATTCTTTTTCAGCTTTTATTGCTTGCATACCATGAAACCATAGAGATGTATAAGCTTGTTTGGCTGTGCCATAATCTTTGAGCTAATTGCTAAGATAACATAGCTGCAGTGTAGAACCTGCAGCAGTTCTGCAAGCAAGCCTAATTTTGATATTTTTGTTTCCTATCCCATTTTGATTGCTGGTGTTTGTTTCTGCAAGTCTGTGTGGCATATTCATAAGGCCATATCAGAATATTTTCAGTTTTCTTTTAAGAACATTGTTTTTATTACTATATTTCTGGTATAAACAGTGCATTCATCACCAGGATAGTCTCATATGCCAACTCAAGAAATTAAAAGCATCTGGGAAAGATCAGCTAAATGTTCTGACCTGTCCCTTTCAATTACTTTACATTTTATATTTTGCAGTATAACCAAGGCCAGAGTCACATGTATTCAACGTCTAAACGTTTGTTTTACTCTGAAATGAGGAGAGGGAAGTCTTTTTTCAAGACCCACCATTTAAAAACCCAAGCTGGCTTTGCTCTTCTTTCTCCATATGCTGGAAGTGCCTCAGGTGGGATTAGAGGGTCGATGCTGTGCCCTGTGAGTCCCAACCTCCCAAAATCAGGTGTCTCGGGACAGACAGGGCACAGAGGGAGGGCTGACGTGTGGAATGAGTTGTCCAGGACTACCTGGCACGTTGGCAGGGTCAGGATTGTCGTGACTTTGTGTCTCAGCTGATGTGCTGAGGGTGGGTGTTATGTGCCAGGTGTGGTGCAGTGCCCAGGGAGCCCAGTTTGAGGGGCTGATGTCACCAGGACTGGCATTCTGCCCCAAATTCATGGGGCCCTCTCAGGGATGGGCCCCTGGAGGTCTCCTCATGCTCCCATGCCAGTGGCAAGCTGGGAAAAAACACAGCCTTTAAAAATCTCTCCGAAAAGCTTTTCGGAAGTGGTGGCAAATATGAAGGAAATGCCAGTACAAGGTTTATTTGAAGCTTTCTCTGGAAAACATCTAGATAATTCCTATCCTACTATAGGCATAGTATGGCTATGAGCAATTCTGCCAGCCCAACACCAATCAGATAACTCGCTCTGTTCCCTGTCCCCAAATGTATGCATTTTAAAATGGGAATGTCACACTTCAGATCCAAGTCCCCAAACTGTATCAGGTTTCCCGTGACATTGAAGTGTTGCTGTGCAAACAGAGTCGTGTGTCACCATCATGTGTTAATGACACCTCTCAGTGTGTATGGTGACTTCAGGCACAGCAGCTCAGTGTGTGGGTTAGCAGAGCTCTGCAGGAAGGAATGATCCCCTGTACTTAAGGGGAGATGAGGCAAAATCTTCCCTCTGCAGGGGAACCAAGAGGTGCTGCTGAGAATTAACAACTAGGCTTGTGATGTTTCCTAACATCAGAGCCTGTAACGTTGCAATAAATTTTGCTTTTCCTTCTGTGCAGTGTTGAGCTCAGCCAACAACATCTCTGTCAAATTTCTATCAAATATGGTTAAAATCAGTCAGTTTGGAGCCCTCCTGCATCACACATCTGTTACAGGAAGTGGTGTTAGAGCTGAACTGAGCCAGACAAGCAGCGTGATCTGTCATTATACTGAAATGGATAAAGGAGGCACTTTGTTCTCCTCATGCTTTGGGGCACTGCTGAATCATATCTGATAAACCTTTGCTCATTGTTGTGGGGTTGCCTGGTGTCCTCCTCTTTGGGAGGCAGTGGCCAGTCAATTGTTCTCTGATATCACCTCATGCTGCAAACCTGTGGGGAAAATAAAATGCATCAGCTCTGATTGAGCAAGTTCAAGAATGGCCCTTGAATTTGGAGAAACTCTGGGAAGCCTTGAAAATGCAGCTTTGTCAGAAAACCTGTTGAAATATCATGGTCTTATCTCTTGCATTCTTAAACACAGCACAGAAATTTGTCTTCCAAGTGACTTGCTTGCAGATAGAGGTACTTTAAGAAAATCACATTAAAAGATATGGCGTGCAGGGAGCTCTCCCAAATTTCCTGTGTAGTGAAGTTGAACTTCCTTCAGTTTAATTATTAAATGCAATTATTATTATTCTGGTTTCCTCACAGAAAGAGAAGCATAAATACTGCAGAACTGAGTGTTTTGTAGATACTTTGATTAGATTGATGGATACCTATTCCTTTCAACATAAGCCAATGCTCTACCCCAAAAGCCCATGGCATGTTTGCATAATTAAAATGCAATTACAAACTTCCAGGAGAAGAAATTTCATAGAGCTTCACCTGAGAAACCCAGGGAGCCAGGATAGGTTGTTTGGAGATATTAGATATTTTTCCTTGTCTCTTCATGATTTTTTATTTATGTGCATTAAGACTTCAACCATAGGCTTACTAAACTTTTCTTCTGCTGCCTCTAGTAGCAGAATTGGAATGCATTTTGAGGAGGAAGAGGGGAGAAAAAAGAGGGCACAGGTTTTGTGGAATTAAATGTGGCCATTCTTAGTTCTCATACTTTCTTGGGCATTTGCACTTTGTTTGATTTGGGTGTATTCCCATTGCTGCTTGAAGATGTCAGTAAAGAACTGTAGTGTTTTACTGGTGCTTTCTTTTTAGTGTTGTGGATTTTGTCCCTTGTGGAAGCTTTATACATTAATACCTTTTTTAAATGAGTATAATTCATCTAAGACTGCAGCTGAGGACTTGATGGCAGCTGTATAGATTCTGCCTAGATCCCTGTGGATTTCAGATGATTCCAGGCTTATAGGTTCGTTCCTATTTACTGCAGAGACTTGCACCAAAAACATTTAATACCTGAGCAGAGCCTCAGGGGTCTGCTCACATCTAATACAAATTGATCCAGACGGAAAGGAACTGCAGATCTGATGTGAGTGCAACACGGGGGAAAATGAAAATGCTCTCTCAAGTTTCCCCTGAATGCTGGTCTGGGATTCAGACCAGAGCCAAGCTTTAGGCTTGTCTGTGCACATCTCCTACCTGTCCCCTCCTGCCAGGGCTGAGTCTTAGATCTGTGAGCTGTGTGTGAGACCCCAGAGCAGGGGGGTGCTCCAGGAACATGTGCCATGCTCGTGTCCCAGAGAGCTTGCCCTGGGCAAAGGAGAACCCTTAGGTGGTGTGTGGTGGTTTGGGTGTTAGCTCCCTTCTCCTGATGCCTGGGGGGATCAGGGGGTAATTATGGAAAGTGTTGTACTCCAGTGAGCTTGTATCTGGTAAGAATGTTAATCACATTGCTGTATTTGGTATAAATATTTACATCTGAACTGTTTTAATTGGAAACTACTGTTGATTTTAAAAACATTCTACACAAGTGATGTAGCATCTTTGCATGCTTAATAGGAGGATCTGGTTTTGTGTGTGATTTAGGGTACTAAATAACGTATTAAGTTATGCAGAGCAAAATGTAAATGTATGTTTCTTATTTATGTTTTTCAGGTAAGAAATTGCATTCCGTTAAGCAAGGCTGCCTGAGGGAGTTGACAGATGCTGGCTCTGTGCATTCATTTGTAAGCTACCAAATCATGCAAAGTATTCTAGCATTAATCCTGTTTGATATTTTGGCAGCTTTCTGAATTAAATTATTGCTTTTAAAATATCCAAACAAAATATTTCCTCAAAATTATGTTGTTCTTTTCCTTCCCTTCACAAAACTGTTTTCTAAGTACTATCCAAGTTAGAGAATAGTTTCTGGTTTTTCGGTGAATAATATGCAGATTTTGCCTGATTACTCTAGCTCTTTCTGAGATCTCTCAGATAATCAGTTGCATGGATATTTCTTTAAATAAATGTCATAAGAGGCAGTCTGCATCTCTAGTTGTGTTATATATTTAGGTATTCCCACACAGTATTTTATCTCCAGATTGATATATTGTCCCCCAGGATCAAAGCTTAATTTTGCCTCCCCCTTTTTTTTTTCTTCTTTTTGGGTCTGTCTCTGCAGTAAGCAATATAAAAGGCATAAAAGTGTTGCTTCCAGTCTCTTACAGCTAGGAAGTCTACCAACTACAATCAATAACTCTGAATTTCTAGGGTAAATTAAATGAAAGCAATATACATGATTCTCCCTCATTACACAGGAGAGGAACAGAACTCTAGAAACGTGATCTGGTTCTTGTAGATACTTGATGAAAAATAATATAGCTTTGCAGGAAGATAGCCACCAGGAGTCTGAAATTGATTTTCTTCATTATAGCTGCTTGAGATTAGCATTTTTCATATCAAGAAACTTTTACAGTAGGAGGCATTTTTCCTTCTGAAGCAGTTTCTTTGGTAAGACAGGGAGAGAAAAGATTTTATGTAGACAAAAAAACCCTCAAGTGCTACTTTAAGAAGGCAAAGCTACTGTCCATCTTTGCCATGGATACAGTGAGGCACAGGTGCAAAGGAGCTAATTCAAGTCATTAATCCTAATAGGACTACATTTCCTTGCCTTTCAGCACCAAAAAGGTTGCTTGAAGGCGGTCACCATTTTGTTTCTGGAAGTAGATTGCCTTAAAATTGCAGTGTGGACCCCTGGTTCTGCATTGGTTCCAATAAGGAGCTCTTTAAATATTGCTTTTTAATGGTGATTATTTTCATCAGGCCTTATTTAGAGCATGGCTCATCTCCTGGGAGTCAAAGGGATTTCAGCTGGTGCGGTACCAGCTCCCACAGTTTGTCAGGACTGAGGAGCCTGAAGAGCCCTTGGGCAGCACCTGGGGCTCCATCCCCCTGCTCCATGGCATTCCCTGTCCTGAAACAGCTCTTCCAAGCTGTCTGTGGTGGTGTTTCTAGGCCAGCCAGGCATGGCTGTAGTAAAGGGAGCAGCTATTTTGGCTTTTAGACCAACAGAGCTGTGGGTTAGACACAAGTGAACCCTCAGCTGCCCATCTACTTGGTAGCAATCTGTTCCTCTGCAAACAGGGACTTTTGTTGGGTGATAGATGACGGCGTGTTGAGGATGGCTACCAGTCTTTTGGATGATATGGGCGAGCCTGATTATTCTTAGCTGAACATAAGGCTGGAAAATACTTGGCAGGAAGAAGACTTTGCATTTTAATTAATCAGTTTTGGTTTGGTTTTTTGTTTTTTTTTTTTCCCTTGGAAACAAATTGAACCCTGTGCACTCGGTTGACTTTGACAGTGGAGAGTAATTCCCCACCAGAGCCCACAATTTACTCCTTGGTTTCAAAATAGAGCCCTGGACTTGGGCAAAGAAGGTTATATAGGGGTTATGCTGGTTTAGAATTTGCCCTGCATCTTCATTTTGATTCCCTGCATGATGCTTTCAGCCAACAGAGATGTCCCTATAGCATCATAAAAGGGATGGATGTGAATGTTTTTCTTGCAGAAGTTAAACCCAGATTTATATATCTGGAAAATTGGCTCTGCTATCCAACTGATGCAGTGTGTGAATTTTCAAACTGCAGGCTCTGCTGTAGAGATTCCTCCTGTCCCTTTCAAACTGTTTCCTCAGAAGGAGAAGTGCCAGCATAATTTGAATATGCATAAACTGCGGAGGAAATGATGATAATTAACAGCAGGGTGGCCAATTTTGAAATACTGTATTTATCATTCTTTATAGGTCTTTTTTTATCTTTCTCACTTTTCATCAGGCTGTAAAATATTTCTCTTAGGCCGTGGCTGAGGAAAAAAACAATTCTCTGAGGTTTTCTTGCAGAAAAGAGAGAAGGTGATCCAGGGAAGCCAGGGCCTAGTCCTGGTATTTAAGTCAGTTCCAAAGCTGTTATTTATTTTACCAGTAGTCAGGTTGAACCTATAGAGTGTAGCTCATCCAGAAATACTCCAGACTTCTGTAAGACAAAATCAGTACAACAGAAATAGGTTCCTCTTCTTTCACTGTCCATGCTGCTGCCTTTACATTTAACACAGAATTTCATTCCTATGCTAAGTTTCATATGTAATATTAACATCATTAATTCATTTTTGCTGTCATGTAGAACTTAAATCATCTGGGAATTTGAGTCTTCCAATTCAAAACAAACTTAAATCCATAAGGAATTTCAGCTGTTGTTAATGACTCTCACATAATTAATTTCTTCGTGAAACAGAATCGATGCTTAAGTGTCTCAAGTACTAAATGGTCTGTATTCTTACAATGCAATTTCAATTTTAATTTAATTAAACTGAGATATCTAGTTGAGAAACATTATATATCAAAAAGAACTTATTTAATGTGAAAGGCAAAGTGCTATTATTCTTGCAGTGATAAAACCTAAATCAGATGGAAGTGGAAATCTAAATCAAGTGGAAGACTGGTGCAGAGCCAGTAATCTCTGTTTAAAATGAGACATTTTGCAGTCAATAATTTAATCTCATTTGTTTTCAGACCAGTCTTATTTTAAAAGTGGCTTTTCTTTCATTGCTTTCATTGTTTTGTGCTCCTCTGCAGAGCAAGTCATGGCATCTGAGGTGGTTTGCACAAGGCACCTGATTTTGTTCATTTATTGCACTTCTGTACAACTGTAAATCTACTCAATAAACACTCAGCTGGCCATGAATCTCTTAAACTCAATAGATGGCAGTGGTTTACACAGTTCTTGCCTGCTGTCTTTGCCAAGGTGATTACTGTTCTGCAAAGGCTTATGAGAAAAGATGTGAGCTTTTTTCTGAGCCATGGCCTGTATGTTGTGGTTGCTGTGCTTTTCTGGGGTTGTTTGTTTGTTTTAAGAATTGCACTGTAATTTAGTGTTTTCAGAACATATTGTCTTTATAAACATATGTCCTGTGTACTGCTTGTGCTTGTGACAAATACCATCAAATTACTTGGATTGGAAAGATTCCTGGGAGATGGTGTAGTTCAGCCTCTTGCTCAAAGCTGGGACAGCACTGACTTTATACCAGCTTGCTCAGGGCTTTGTCTACACCTTCAAGGACAGAGATTCTCCAGCTCCTCTGGGCTCCTGTACCAGTCCTTAATTAT
Organism: Dicaeum eximium; assembly: GCA_013396995.1. Lineage (NCBI taxonomy): Eukaryota > Metazoa > Chordata > Aves > Passeriformes > Dicaeidae > Dicaeum > Dicaeum eximium. Next base: position 630,581 of record VWZP01008455.1, on the reverse strand, counting down.
ACCCAGGGGAGTGTGTCCAGTACATCCAGTCCAGACTCATTGTCCTTCCTCAATGAAGAGCGTGGCTGTCTTCTCTGTAAGCCAGCCTTGCTGGCTTCTGTAGGCCCCCAAAGCCTTCTCCTTTCCAGGTCAGACTAACCCAGCCTCTCCTCACAGCTTGCATGCTCCAGTGCTGACCATCCTGGTGGCCTCAGATGGACTTCCCCAAGCTGATCAACATCTTTCTTGTATTAGAGGGCCCTCATGATTGGAGGCACAATTCCAGCTATGGTTGAAAGAGCTGAGAAAGGGGAATAAGGACTTTCCTTGATCAAGTGGCTTATGCACCTGTTGCAGCCCTTGGATCCTGGCACCCTTCACTGCTGTTAGGGCTCCCATGCCAAGTGCCCACCTGGATCCCAGGGCCCCAGGCAGTGTTAGTACAGATGTGGTCCTAGACAAATGTTTGCAGAACACTGTTTTTTACTAAGAAGGTAAACACTGCATTGATATTGTAAAACTTTAGCTCACATGCCCACTAGCTCACGTTAGCTCTGCCCTTGCCAAAAGAGTGAGCCACCTGCTATTAATTAAAAGCAGCCTACTACAGCTAATGGCTAAAACCCAATTCAGGCCTATGGATCTTCTGTTTTAACCATTCATGTGACTCTCCTGGCATCCTGTTTCTTTTAAAGCCCAAATTCAATGCTTTCTCTTGACTCCCACAGGCTTTGAGCTGTGCCTAAAACATTTCCTTTCAGTCAAAAGCTGTCCAACTACTGCTTTCTAGACTGCCCACACACGCAATGAAAGAGCCATGTGGAGGTATTAGAGTGAATTAGAATGAATTAGAGGAGCCAGGTTTTATAAAGGCTGGAGGAATTGCAATGTAAATGGTAGTGACAGAGAGGAACTGCCAGTTCCTTCAAGCTGAAATCTTGTTTACATCTTTGTGTGCGTGCTTTTTCCTTTTTCACAGAACTGACTGCCTCTGTGCCCTTCCTCACAGCTCATTGCTGTCTTTGTCTAGCAAGTCACTTGTCTTCACTTGTGGACTATATTTATCTTCATCCAAGTCACCTTTCTCAGTTAATACCAGATTTTCCACTGCTGACGTTAGTGGGACCCTTTCCTCTGTCATCTCCTGTTCCCAATTTGCAGAGCCTTTCTTGCCAACACAGACCTTAGACCCCAGGCACCATTTTCCTTTCTTATCAGGTCCAATTTTTTAAAAAGATGCTGTCATTTAAACTCTTGGATTTTAAAATTACTTTCTGCTAGAACTATGAGGTCCAGATGTTTTCTAGCACTTACCTTTTCTTAATGTAATTAGAAGATTAGACACAGGTTTACTTCACAAACCCAAACCCAGATCTTTACAAAAAGGAAGGCCAGGACTAGTAGGCAATACTGCTGCTTGTGGTAGCCAAGCTTTTTCATTTATTTATTTTTAATTTATGTATTGTTTAGTGGTTTGCCTTTGGGCACAGGGAGGCATCTGACCCTGCCTAAGCCTTTTCCTTTGTTTGAACAGCTGCTGGAGATGTTTGAGGCTGCCAGTGTCCCTCCAAAGGTGTTCTGGTGGCTCTTGGACCTGGGAAATGTCTCTGCTGTGAAAGCCGTGTATAGCCTTGGGGCAGACTGTTTAATCTCAGCTTGATCTCCTCTGAAGATCTGACCTTCTTTCCCTACTGTGTAATTTTTACAGCCACATGAGGATTGAGGATTAATTAGTTCATGTCTGTGAAGTGTTTTGAGTGTGTTATTTAAGGGTCAAGTATTATCATAAGTCTCTAGGGAAGTGTCATCGTGTTTAACATGTGTATTGGCGTCTGTCCTTCCTAGAAACTTGTGACAGATAAATCCTGTTTCAGATCCTTTGATTTCCATGTCTTCATTATTCATTTTGCCCTATTTTGGAATGCATTTTTCATTTGATTAGAATTAGAAATATAGCTTCTATGTGGCAGTAGCATGTAAAGTTAATTTCTGCTTTTGGACATGTTATTAGTTGTAGCAATATTTCTATTCTAGAAATACTACCAGAACCACTCCAGTCTATAGAATTGAGGGGGTATTCTAATTCCTGGGAGTAATTGTTAGGGTTTAGGATTCTTCGTTTGGTTTCTTTCTCTCAGGGAATTTCCTCCCATACACATTGCTAGAAGAAAATAATGACCGCATACTTTAGGGAGACAAAAGAAGTTGCCAAGCTCAGTGGAGGGGGCACTTGGCCACTCTCCTCTTATCTAAGGGATTTTCTGGGAAGAGCAGATGTACCTTGAGAACTGGGCTGCAATAAAAGGGGCTGGAGCAGGCGCTGGCTCCTTCTTGCTGTCTCGCATTTGGAGGGGATGGAGGCTGCAGACACTGTGGGAAGAATTCACCACCACTGCAGAGTTCTGCCTTCTGCTGCCTGCTGTCATGAGTGGAGCTGTGCTTGTGGGGGCAGCCGTTGCACTTGGACCTTACTCACACTCACCAAACGGGGTGACCCTTCACTGTCTGCTGGGGTGCCTCAGGGGAAACCCCAGGATCACAGGCGCTTTCCTCGCCAAGGGAGCCTCTCCTGGCCGTGTTTGGGAGCCAGGTGGCCGCTGCCCAGCCACGCCATTTCTCTGCCCCTGCTCCGAGGTTTCTGTGCCACACTGTAACTGCCAGGACGCCCTGCGGTCCCAGCTACAGCTGCTGAGTTTCTGATGCATCTCATCCACCACTCCGGGACTTTGCTCATCCCTGCTTCCCCAGCTTGTTACTCTGAGGTTCCTGCTACAGCTCCTTTCGTTATCTAGAGGGGCACCAAGACCGGGTGTCCCTGTGGGTTGTAAAGGCAGCCCCTTCTCCATCCCTGTCTGCCCGCTGTGCCTCCATTACCGTGTGAGGGAGGCGGCCGCGCTCGCACCACAGCGCCCCCTGCAGGCGTGGGGGAATCATGGCAGCCCCTGCCCGGCCAGGAGCCAGCAGCGCCCCTGCTGGCCGCGCCCGGAACTGCAGCGAAGGGAAAGCGCCCGCGGCCGAGAGAGGCCGGGCTGGGTCTGGGCTCTGTTCGGTGCTGCCCCTGCTGTTGTTGGTTTGCCTTGTTAGACATCCACACACTAGTAAAGATCTGTTATTCCTTTTCCCATATCTTTGCCTGAAAGCCCCTTTATTTCAAAATTACAGTAATTTGGAGGGAAGGGGATCATATTTTCCATTCCAAGGGAGTCTCCTGCTTTCCTTAGCAGACACCTGTCTTTCAAACCAAGACAGTAATTTTAACTGTATGTACTTTTCTAGAATTACTGTATCTTTTACAATTACTTTCATCCTAATACATTTGCACAATACTTACAGAGGGAAGCTGTAATGACTCTCAGCAGTGAAGAGGATGCTCAGAAGGGCACTTACCTTTGTTCCCCCTGTCAGCTAAGGAAATACTTAGAAAAACTCACACGCACATGCAACTTTTCCTTGGAGAGCTAGCCATTACAATGTGAGATGGAAAAGCTGGCATTCTTGTCTCTACCTCTAAGATAAACTGCTATGTAGATTTCGATTTCAAGTTTTCTGTGCAGAGTTTATCCTGTGACTTTTGCTGTGCTTCTTATCCCTTAATTCCTTGCTCCTTCCCATCTCTAATGCTGTCATCAACTGTTGTTTAGTGGAAAGCTTGCAAATGTGCAAACTAATCATCTTTCCTTCTGCCTGAAGTCTTCTCCCTAGGGATCTTTAGAAGGCAATTTCTTTTCTCTATATCGAGGTGACGGAAATCACAGACACTTTGCTTTGCTGATTCCATGCAACACCATTTGGTATGCTTGAGCTCTCCCCCTTCTTGTTAATAATCTCCAAATATGTATTTTGTGCCTGTCCACTCCAATGAGTTGTTATATGTCTTGCTTTCAGAAGAAACCCTGTAGATGCTGTCAAGCATGTGGTCTTTTAGACAGTTCAGGAATCCTGAGGTAGTGTCTGGGCAAATTTCTCTGTAGTCCAAGGCAGTCCTTGTTGGGGAGCAGGGGACAAAGCCAGACAGGCATCCTCCCAGAGGATGTGTACAGGGAGGATGGGATTAGCCTGGTAGTGCAACCAGCAGCACCTGAGCTGTTGTTGGGGTTGCTGGAGGGCACAGAACTGTGCCTAGACACTGTGGTGTTTCCCCATCTGCTGTCTGCAGGCTGCTGTGGAAGGCCCCCAAGGGAAGAATTGCAAGTTGTACATTTGCTCTTGCTCTTTTGGCCTTGGCGCCAACACAGGGACTGTATTTGGCATGAAAACTGCTTTTCTACTGCAGCTTGTCACATAAATGGTGCTTTAGGTCTAGAATGGATTAAATAGGACTCCTCTCCTGCCTCTGTATATTGTGTTTCTAGATAACTATTTGTTCATCCATATGGGAATTGCTTTCCATTATAAGCATCTATATAAAAATCCACACTATATATAAATATGTAGCCATAAAAGACCTGAAACTTCTTCCTGCCATGCTGATGCTTTTAGAGAAGTGGGGGGTTACAACAACCAAAACAAAATCCAACATTGAGCTTCTGGAAGATCTGCCTTCTGACACAAAGTGCAGTCATTCTCACACAGGCCAATTTTCTCCTCTGCCAACAGACTTTTGAATACTTGGGGAGGTCAATGACCTGGCAGTCGAGGGAACTCCTGACCAGAAGCAATGGGAAGGCACCATTGCAGAATGGTCAGTAGAGCCATTTGTCTGTCTTGCTCACTCTGAGCTTCATGCTCACAAAATCATGGCTTAATTTCATTCAGTAGTGTTGAGAGCAAACCTTGTGTTGGGGGATGGCTGTCCACTGCTCTTCCTGGGGGATCTGTGCCAGCCCTTTTTTCCTGTCTCCTCTTTAGTAAGGTAGTTCACAAGCTGGCCAAGGGAGCTGGACTGGGCTCTGAACTGCAAACACTGGCTTGCACTTGCTCAGCCTTCTGGAAATCATTCCTGTGCTCTGATTTGTAAAAAGAATGAACTATAACTTTGTATGACTCTTGCTATTGCTTTCTTTTTTGAGTAGTTGTGTAAAATACAAGTATCCTGAGATAAGAATAAGTGGTTTGGTCTAATCAGTTTCCATAAATATTTCATTGGTGTGATTACTTGCTACTTAAAAATTATTTTCTTGCATGGTTTGTGCCTGATTAAAATACAAAATCTAACTCATTTCTGGAGTGTCAGTTTGAAATAATTGTGTGGATGTATTTGTAAAACCTATTAGAGGAAAGTGGGGGAAAAAAGAGTCATGCAAAGGAAAAGCATCCAGTTGCTTTCAGCAATGTGAGAGGAAATAAAAAAAAATATCCTTCCAAATTTATGAAAATCTCTTGATTAAAAAAGTATTTTGAAATGTAGGTTGTAGGAACATATAGAAAAAGAACAAATCAGGTCTGAATACATTTCCCTTTTTTCCCCCTTTCTCATTTTAAACACTTGTGCTAGAGAGCTCATATGTAATACTGCATAATACTGCAGCAGGTCTGAAAAAATCTGTCTTAAATTTATGTAAAAATTACTGTGATCTTTTAAGATTTAGGGACCTTTTTCTCTCATTTTGTTTTTGCTTTTACCCCTATCAACCAATTTTTTTATGGCGTGCTCTGTTATTTACTGCAAAAGTAGTCAAGGTTTTTCTAAATTATTTTAATGATGCAAATTATATCAGATTTTAGAGTATTTCTTTAGAGTATTTTGCTTCTTTCTGGAAGACTGAATTGAACTGTAGCATATACAGGAACTCTTCCTCCTTTGTCCAATTTTTTGAGGTCTTTCTCCTTTTAATTAGACCATGTTTATTATTCTTAAATCCACACTAAAAAAAACCCCAGCTGATATCAGCAGGCTCAGATCACCATGGAGATCTTCCTAAAGTAAAACCTGCTATTAGTTACTATTGGCCAGTATCAAAAAGCATTATGCATCATCAAAAGCAAGCTCCCCAAAATCCCAAATCTTCTTGGGCATTTCATACCTCATAGAAAGAAGCTGCAAGTTCATGGCCTGATCCCTGATAAATCCCATCCCTGCAGCTCCCTCTGGAATTGCAAGGGTGTGTTTTCCCAGGATGTCCATGCCTGCACTTTGGGAATAAGCCACTGCAGAGGATGGAGCCGTGTATCATGCACATTACTGAATAAACTTGCATCAAAACAAGAGATTCCTATGTTGATTTAGGACAGGGAGTCTGAGTTTATTAACCTTGAGTTTCACCAGAGCGATCTGGGCACTATGAACAAATCCTGCCCTGTGAGGAGAGACTAATTGGTGCCAAAAATGTGCTCATTTGGGTCTGAATGCAGGCACTGCAGGGAGGATCTTTGCTTACACCGAGCAGGGCTGCTTTGTACTTGGAGGCTCCCTAACGCCAGTACCCAGTGGGTGGCAGTGCACAAGCTTTGCATGGCTCTGTAGGCTTTTCTTATTTTTTTAATTCTCCAGCTAGTTTCCATGGTGATGACTACAGCTTTGATGCCTGTGCAAAAGTGGAGAGGGAAAGAGAAATAAGAGGGCGATATTGCATTAAAGTAGGGCTTGAGTAACCCATGGAAGTCACCGTGGTTACAGCCAAGTGCAAGTCCTGCCAATAAGACAGCAGTGGGCATGGAAATCATGGATTCCTGAAGAGCAGCTTCCAACGAGCTCTTCTTATGGGGTGGTCTAAAGGACGCAATAAACCTGAAAGATTGAGAGGGGACAAATCAAGGCACATGTGATGTATTTACATTAAGTGAACTACACTAATTTCTGGAGTTTTTAGGGGACTTGTGCATTATATGGGTAAAAATTATAAATGTGATAAAATTATAATGTGATAAAAACTATTATTAAATAATTTTAAAATTATAAATGTGATAAAAATTATAATGCGCAGTCAAATTGAACATGGATTCTCCTCACAGTAGTTTAAAGCGATACATCTAATTAACACTGTGGATTTAAATGCCAGGTCAGAAAAGCATTTTTTTTTAATGAACTCATTTTTGCACTGATTCAATTTTATCTTCTGGTACAAGAAATAGTTGTCAGGCTTGAAATTTGGATTTCTTTAAACTCTATCTAAAATTCTCTTTTGAACCCATTGATCCTCCTCTGCAGCAGTGTAACCTCCAAATTACACAGCAGAGGCCTTGGAATTCAGGCACTGCAGTAATTGTCAATACTGTTGACTTTGCACCATAATCTTTTGTGACTGCTATGAGACGTGGCTGAATTTAATGCCCACACTATACAGCTGATCAGCATAGATTGATCCAGGCGTGTTTTGTGTAAAAGCTGCTGATCAAGGAGTGCTACAGGTTTGTTTCTCAGGCTTGCTTCTTCCTCGCTGCTTCAATTCAATCAATTTGTCTCCCTATCTCGAGCAGAGTCTGTCAGATGGACAGGGATCTGCCAGCCCTTGTGAGTGGGCAAAGTCCAAACGTGCACTTCACCATCTGGAACTTCAAAACCACATTATTTGCTTAAAATTTAGCTGTGTATCAAAGTTTTTGTTGGTTTTTATGAGCTATTTTGGGTTTTGCTTTGAAGAAGAAAAGAAAGGGATGTTCAGAGGGATGCTTTACTGGTGCAGCTTGTGGGAGAGACGTGGATCATGGTGGTCTTTCTCCAAACTTCCCTATGCCTCCAGTAAAACTGCAGCCCCAATTCATCCCTGGTGATGTTCCAGCTTTTCCCAGTTTTTCTCTCTCCTTCCTACATCTCTCATCAATCCTTGATCAGCACCAGACCCCAACATGAGTCTCCCTATTTGAGAGGCTGCCTCACTGAGGATCTCACCAGCCCCTGAAGGGATTCTTCCCTCATATTGCTAAGCTCACTTTGACTCCTGCCTTCTGCAGCAGATCTTGTGTTTTTCTCCCAAAATGTGCTTCATGTGCAACCACAGGTGGCACAGTGGGGAGGCTTGAGCCTGCATCACCTCAGGAGGAGTGAATTTGAAGCTTCATGTCTGATGATGATTCTTTGGTTCTGAGATAAAGATACATGTAGTAGGATCTGGAAAACTGTTGTTGGAAAGACAGATTGTTGCTTCTTTGACTGCTAGAAGGGAAACAGAGATGACAAATCTTGTTCACAGAAATTGCAGTGTGTGTTAGTGCTTCTCAGTGCTCAGTTTTCTGAAAGATCAAACAGGAAGAAAATCAGCTTTTTGTCAGCTCTGGGTACCTGAGTGTGCACAGGAGATATGCTGGAGTCTCAGGGTTGAACAAGAGATGAGAAGAAAGTAGACAGAAAGATTGCTGGGCCTTCCTTTTCTTTTCTGTAGTTGCTTTGCTGTGGATGTACGTTCTTTTTCTCATTCTCAGAGTGAACATTTTTTTAATGAAAGATGATGAGCTGCATTAGTCAGATGATTCCTGGTCCTCAAAGCAGCTCTTCTGTATGGGAGATATCTGGGCATTGCCTACTATGAGTCTTCAACAAGTGATCTTTATAACAAAGGATGACCAGAGAAGATTAAATAGAATTTCCCACTGTGTTTAATACAGAATATTTAAGGCTATTTTTCCTCTAGGGTTAAGTTACATTTCAAGGAAATGACTTGGTTAAATTGATTTAATGGGCATGAAACCTTCACTGTCATTGTGAAAAATCAGCTTACTCAGAGGAGTTGTTTTCTGGACTTACAGTTTCTTGCAAGCTGTTTAAGCAATGCTAAATATATTGCAGCCAAGAAAAGCTGACAAGGATCGTAGCTGCCAAATTTCTAATAGCAACTTTGTAACTTCATTGCTTTTTCAGCAACAACAAAAAAAGAGAAAAATACTGTTAACTTGGCAAAATCCTTTTTCTGTTTCTTGGGGTGTGGTAACAAACCTCACTAAAATAACTGAATATAAGTCAGCAAAAATATAACCTGCTTTCAACAAAAATTGTTGAAAGCTATTGGAGCTCTGTAACCCTACCAGTATCTAAAATGGGTGTATGACTTCCCTTGTTGAAATTCATCACCCTTCTGCAAACGAATTAGGCAGTCTGAAACTCGAGACGTGAGGATTAGTAGAGGGCTTAATTAAAACATCATCAGTGTTGTCCCTGCAGAATCAAAATCCTGACACTCTGGTTACTGAACTATATTTGAGCCTTAGTTTTAAACGACTGCCTTTTACTTTAAAGGGATCATCACTTAGAAACTTTAACGTGGCTTTCTTTTGAGAATTGTTACCTTGTGTGTGTTTGTGGATCAAAAATCATTCTCCCTATTTTATTAGTGATATGATTCCATTTTCAGGTGCTACAATGTGCATCTAGAGTTTTGCAAGTTAATGATGGTCTTGACTATCAAAACATAGTATTTATGGTTGGGCAAAGTCTTTCAGGTTTACAGCATTCATCCTCCCCAGGAGGTCCCTGTTTCCCAGAAGACTGGTATCAGTTTGGCTCTAGCCTGTCAAATAAGCCCAAGAAATGCATGCTAATCTCAAATCCTAACCTTCAGCAAAAAGTCTTCTTTTTCAGTCTTGGCAAGGAATACTGAAGTCCATAAAAATTTAAAATTAAAAATACCAAAGGAGCCCAACAAGTTCAGGCATTTGGTAATAAAGAAAAAAAGCTCTTACATCCAGGGTTATGATCAGGTATCCAAACTGGGGACTAGAAGCCAGAAGTTCTGGTTTTATTTTGGTTGTTTGGCCTTTCTTTGTTATATATTTATGTAAGAAGATACCCCAGCAATTGGTGTTTGGTGCAGCTTTTGGCACTCTGAAATAAAGTTCATCTGCCTGTAGATAAACCAGGGCTTTGTACATGCTGTGCAAGAGGATTGGGAAAAAGATCCCTGTAAGGCTTTTTGGTAAGTCAGATGCATGAAAAGGATTGTGCATTAAATAATAGAAAATACTTGATTTTCAAAAGGGCTGTGATGAATTAGGAACAAGTTCAGGTTTGCATATTTTAAAGTTCAAGGAGAACTTGTCTTAGTTCTTGATTTTCGCACTGAATTGAGACTGTGCATGAGACTGTTGCTGTAGCAGGTGATGAAAGCCTGTTTTTCTAGGAGCTTTAAAATCAATTTTGTTATTTAACCAACTCAGCTTCCCAAAATTGTAGGAACCCTGACACTGCTTTTGACCTTTGCATGTTTTTCATCTGGCACATTAAAGAGTTTGTGGCCAGCACTGTGCTACTAAATGCATGACATTTGTTAGAGGTTTTGCTGTGGTGAGTAATGGTGGAGGGCAAATATATTTTTTGGACCTTTACAGATTAAATGCCTTAATTCATGGGTACCTGCAATTTCAGGAGACTGGATTTGGCATTGATGGTGGCCCTCAACCTGATGTTCCTCAAGTGGTTGGGTGGAGATGTGACTGTCTTGTCACAGTCTAAAGGGCTGGGATCACGAGTGTTACTTTCATAGAGTTCTGTAATTACCTGGGTATGTTCTGTGTCTGCAGTCTAAAACCACATATTAAAAAAAAAAATTACATTTCAAACACATTTGGAGTAGCTTTTCTCTTCATGACTTGTGGTTCAGGCTCTTTTGTGAGCTGTGCCAGTGTAGTGATTGTCATAGAATGCCTTTAAGGAAATGGTGACCATGCTTTATCCTGGGAATGAATGGCTGAAACTTGAAAGTGATGAATTCCCTACAAAACTCCCCTGTTTGCCTCTCACTCAAACGTGAGTAAATTAGCTGCAGTGCCACTCATGTCAGGGTTCAGAAGGAATGTAAATGGAGTAGGAGTATGTGATCCAGTATTTCAGGGTATGCCAATTTAAGGGGTCCAGATAATTTGCATAGTCTCAGGTTCAGATCTCTGAAGGTCACGTCAAGGTTCTTCCATCTTTTGGGCATAACACCTCCCAGTTGCTTGCAATTTAAGCAGAACTCCTAGGCACAGACTGCTAAGCCAAAATGACCTATCCATGACTTTTAGAAAATTCAAAAGGGCAAATCTTCTGTTATCTCTAAATGTCAACATTGAATCTACTTGATTTTCTGCAATAAAAGCAGGCGCAGATGTAAACGAAATGCACATCAGACTGTGTTTCCCAGTTTGCTGACCAGATTAAAGTCTTCAAGAAATTTCAGATAGCTCTTGGTTAGTAAGGATTTTCTCCACTTGTAGTCTGAGTTTCCCTCTGGGGAGGCATATGACCACTTTGATGGCTGCTTGTTTAAATTATTTGCAGACATTGTAAGACATCGGTCTTACTTTTTTTGTGTGGCATCGGCCTGAAGCCACCCAAACAATGGACCAGCAGCAATGCTGGAGACCAGCTGTGTAAAGGAACATCTTAGCTGGCTATTTTAGTCCCCCAAGCCTGCTAACCACAAGTGAAAAAGCAGAAACCCCACCTTTGCTTATGTCCTGGCTATAAATGCAAGCGCAAGATTTCCTCATGGCTTTAGCATTAATGTGCTCTAAACTGCTAAGTCAGAGCTCTTATTTTCCCCTTGAGCTGGCAGCTCAGGCTAGCTCCCTTTAATCCACACATTAAGCACACATTTTAAAGTGTGTTGTTTTTGGAAAGATGTTCAGCAACTTCCCTTTTGAATGCAGATGCAGAGGTCTCTTTCCAGAATTGATGCCCCGCACTCGAGTGAACCGCTCTGTCTCTGGGCTTTGTGAAAGACCAAGTCTGTGAGTTCAGGGATCACCTTTCTAAATGGGGCCTCGTAAAAGGCAAGGTAAAAGGAAGGGCAGCTTGAAGGGGAAAAAAAAAAGTTGATGAACCTCAGGAGTTTGGTTTGGCAAGAAACGGTGCAAGTTCATTTTTCCTTAAAAACTTTTACTGGACTCTCCCCTGGTTTAATTATACCTTGTTTTTATGACTTTCATCATGCATTAATATATAAAACATATGGATGTGGCACTGTGGAAGTGTGACTTAGTTCCTTGAGCCTTAATTTCTCTCATGCAGCCAGTGGTATCAGAGGAATGATGTCCTGCTGGTTCTCCTGACCCTGCCCTGCCAGGCTGATGGTGGCACCCAGCACAGAGGGCTCCACACTCACCATGGAGGGTGCAGAATTAACAGAGCAAACCCACAACTTAACTCTCCTGAGTACTTAAATTCAATGCAATTATCCAGCCAGCGCTCTCACCTCTCACTCATGACTTATGTCTCGTGAAGAGGATGAGCTGGGGGTGGCAAGGTGGGAATCCATCTCTTCTCCAAATAGCAGGCAGTAAAACAAGAGGAAGCTGCCTCAAGTTTCACAGGGGAAGATTTAGATTGGATTGTATGAAAAATTTCTTCACTGCAAATAGTGGTCAGGCACCGGAACAGGCTGCCAGGGGAAGTGGTATAATTGCCAACTCTGGAAGCATTAAAAGAAAAAGTGGATGTGGCATTTAAGGGACATGGTTTAGTGGTGAACATGGCAGTACTGGGTTAATGATGGGACTTGATGATCTTAAGAGGTCTTGTCCAACCTAAAGGGTTTTAGGATTTTATGTTTCTGTGATTCCAAGGCTACTGCACTTGCTGTGTGCTGGCAGTCATCCTTTTTCACTTGTGACCCATGTAATTATGCTGCAGCAGGATCTACTGCTACATCTCATTACTGTGTTCCCTGGGAACATTTCTCAGTGAAGCAGTTTATTTCATTTCATGTATCTAGAAAGAAATTTCTTTAGTACTCCTGTAGTCTGTCAGAGGAGTTAGCTTTTTGAAGGCCTTTCCTTTTGCGGTGAGCAGTTGCTATAAACAAATTTTGTACTGTCTCATTCCTAAACATTTTGGATATTTCATATAAAGACTCCCTATATTTGCAGTTTTAAAAAAAATCTCTTTGTGTAGGCAAGACAAATGCTAAGACATTTCCCTTGCAGTCTGCTGATGGCTTTTGCAAACATTAAAAGTATTGCAGTTTCCACTTGATTGATCAAGTGAGCTGCAGTGAAACTTAATTTTGCTACATCATTTAAAATAGTTCAGTAGAGTTACAATACCTATAATGATGCAGCCCTGTTGTGCATATTTCTGTGCTTTTGGGTGGATGCATTATCTCAGAGACTCATCTTTGGTGCTGAGAAGCTGGTGCTTGGCTGTGGACAGTACCTGGAATGCTGCATCTACTGTATTTGTAGCATGTACCATCTTTTCTTTTTTTATTGTTAGCCAGTCATTTTTCAAGGCATAAATAGCTTATCTCCATCCAGGCACATGAAATCAGAACACCCCTTCCAACCTTTCAATTCATTAAAATAAAGACAACTTTAATTTATATCCTGTGTCTGAAGACATGTTCAGACACGAGAGACATGTGGGAGAAAACTTCTATAGGCCACTGTGTTATTAATAAGCCAGGGAAATATAGCTAGAATCACTTTGATTCCAGAAGGAAGACATTTGGTTTCAAATGAAATGTTTTTCTCCAGGCCTCGCTCATTTCTTGAGCCAATACCAAGTGTCTGAATTTAAAATTCAGTGTTATCCTAGAAGTTATGTCAGACTTGTTTTTATCAATGTATAGGTCAATGAGGAAAACACAAAAATAAATGCAGTGTTACTCCCTTCAGTGTGTGTAGATAGACAAAGATCAGGGTCTTCCTAACATCTTACACTCATGAGAACAAATTGCTGATGGAGCCAGATTTTAACTCGTCTTACTTACAAGTGTGTAAGAATTTCTGGATACATTTTTACCCATGTTAATCTCAGCAACTCATCAAAATTATGCTGGATAGCTAAAGATATGAATTCTAGAATGTAAATATTGGGGCATCTGATCCCTAGTGATCAGGTTATTTTTAAACTTTCTAAATTCGTTCTACAAGTGCAACACATGTCTTGATTTTGGAGGAATGAGGGTGAGTGCAGTAGCAATGCAATGTTCCTGTACCCCTGAACCAGCCAAATTTTCATTCCCACATAAAAGGCCTGGGAAGTGCCAGCTGTCAGTGGTGTTTTCTTGTCTCTACCTTACTTTCTCCATCACCAGGTGGAGGTTCTGGCCAGGCAGGTTTATAATCAACACTGCCCTCTGTATTTCCAGCCTCTTACAGTGGTGTTTTAGTCTCTTTTTTTTAGTATATAATGACCACCAAATTTTCTCCTGTTGCTCAGTGTGGGCTTTTCAACGGCAGAGCTCATAGGGCTGGAGCAGAGGCTGCTGGAAATGGTGCAGCTCAGCCCAGTTTTTCTGGGGTGCTTGGAATGGGTCATGCTGAAGCTCTGGGGACTGCTTTATACTCCTGTCTGTTTTGCTGCAGATCTGCTGTCAAGAATTAAACTTCCTATGGGGAGCCACAACCCTGCCTATATTGATTTTTCTAAACAGTTGCTCTGTTTTAGTGCCCTCGAAGGGACTATACATCTTTTTAATTAAAAATAAAGTAAATATCAAACGAGTGATGAGGGGTGCAGTGGGCAGAAAACCAACTGCATATTGACTTTTTGTTCTGGAGATGAATTCATAGAAACAGCTTAAAAGGGACTCCAGAACATGGAAGTGTTTTACCCTTACTGGTTATCTCACTTGGGGACCTTGTGGGAAACATTCTGGCATAGCTGTGAAATACAACTGATGGTTTACTTTAGACTCTGGAAAATTCAAGAAGTTAAATTCACACAATAGGTTTTTCTGAAGGTCTCCAGATTGGCCTTCACTGATGGTTTCATCCCTGCAATCTGCACACTTCCACAGCTGTGCATTTGGCTGCATCCCTGTGGGGCGTGGTGTTCCATCCCACCAGTGTGATGTGTGCAGTCCCACTGAGGGGACTGTGTGTTTAAGGCTCTGGGCATGAGATAGGTTCCTAGGAAAACTCTGTGGAAGTGTTACATTAAATTTCTGTTAGTGCAGTTATTGCTAGTTTTTCATCCTTATTCAAAAGACTACTTAAGGGTATGTTTATCTACTGGTAGATATTTAAAAATAGTGCTAGAAAATTGGAGTTTAGATTTCTAACACATTAGGAAGCTGTTCCAAGTTAGATGATGTTTCATACAGGATGTCTCATATGCAATTAATTCACAGCTGTCTTCTAGGTCATTCAGTTCCATAGCAGCAAGGCTAGCTGAAGCAATTCAGTCAAGCTTCTCACACCTCTAAAATGCTAGTTCATGAGTTATCATAAACTTTTTTTGCAGATGTGTTAATCTTCCATTTGCACAAAAGCTTCCCAACATCCACAGAAATCTTTGCTGGCATCTGTTTAGAGATTTGGAGCACGAAGGGAGGTGAGGAAGAAGAAGGATTTCTCTGATTCATTCTGCATGCCTCATGTTTGGTTCATCATGGGCATCAGTGAAATAATGGAAAGAAAAAGGAAAATAAATCCAACAAATAATCAGTAAATCTGAGCATTTTCAGGAGAGTGTCATTATTTTAGGTATTTAAGGATGTAGAAACAGACACTTTTTGGGGATCCCCCAGGTGGCCTGGGCAGAGCTGGCAGCAAAGATCTGCTCTGCAGAGGTCTGCTCTTGCATGCTGTTCACTGGACCACCCTGCAAAAGAAAAGGGAAAAGTGGAATTTCACTTTTAAAATTTTCACAGTAAGCATTGATTAGAATTGCTCTTACAATTTGATGGCAATAAATCTTATTTGACAGTTCTGTTGTATTGTAGTGGGAGATGGATGGGAAGGAGGGTGCAAACAATTGATTATGCATCTAACCAGGCAAGAGCAGGACATGAATTTACAGGAAGAATAGTGAAGCTGTTTGGGCCGACTAAAGTTTTTAGAAAACAACCTCAGAATTTTCATGTAGAGATCATGTCTGGCTGCTGCTGCAGAGGAGGGCTGACAACATCTCACTGTGCCTGCCTGGGTCAGTGTGGTGGGCTGCAGATAAATTGCAGACACAAAGGAAATCTTCATTTCTGTGGTTTAAATAGTGGTTTAAAGACCACGTTCTTAAAGGTGATCAATAAAGTAATCTGTTTCAGGTAGAGGTGAACAAAACCATCCAGGGAAGTAAATCTCTCAGTGCCCTCAACATCTTGGTGGGGCAGGGCAGACTGAACATGCTTTGTGCTTGCTGAGCTGTGTTTTCTCTTTGATGCTCTTTGTTTGGAGACAGTTTCCTTTCAGGCTGATTTGCCAGAGCAACAGTGCATTGATGCACACATAAGCTTGTTTTGTAAGAGTAGAAACTAGAAAGCTCAGATTACACGGAAAAGCAGAAAATTTTGAGATTCTTCTGCTTCTCTCCCCTTCTCCAGTCTTGTAGGAAACTTTGTAATGGTCTCCTAATAAGAATTGCCTTTCTAATTCTGGTTCTGGATCTAATTACAGAATTGAGGCAGCATTTTTGTCTGTGCTGCATGCAGTCTCCTACTTCCCCACAAGCTCATGGTCCAGTGGACACCCACACAGAACTGAAGCGAGTAATAATTTTATTTTTTTCTTTCTAAGATATGCTGCTGGATTTTCCACAGCCACATGCATGCAAATTCTAAGGGGAATGACAAATTGTGGAGAAAAATGTCCTTTATTGCTGGTAACACCCAATTACTATTTTTTATCTGATGGTTACTGTTCTGTGGTGTTTAATGCTATCATGTACTTTTGCCTTATTAATACTGGCTACTGGAGTAGTAGTATTTGTCACAAAATAATGAAGCAGAGCCTTCATGGACAAGGGGGTTTTTTTGTAAGATTCTTGGCAGCAGTCTGATAGGGAACTGGCCTTCCTAAAACTCAGCTTATGACAGAATATTCTCTTTGAAGCGTAGCTACTCTAGCATTTGGTATTCAGTGGCTCTGGGCACAGTACATCTAAAGGAGTTCATCCAATATTGATGGTCTTCCAGTAAAATCAGGAGGGGGAAAAAAAATCCTTTTTCTTAAAGCTCTTATATTTAACTTCTTGTTGCCTGATCTTGGTCTGAAAGGTCACAAGGGTGGAGCTGTAGCAGGGTGAACCAAAATTAAAGAACTGTGCTTTGTCTTCTGTAGATGCTCCTTAATGTCTTCTCAAACTTGCAGCCTTATGGAGAGCAGGATGAGCCTGTTCCTGAGAGCATTGCTCTGTATTGTAGCTCAGTATAATACTACAGTGTCTGAAGGTATATTCAAGGCTGTTCTAGATCAGTCTTGCAGATCAGAACGTTGGCACCCAAAAACATGACTGTGCTGCTGTGTTTGAATGTGGTTTTAAAAGCAGTAGTCCTGCCTCTCATTTGGCCACAGAGAAAATGGGTTTGGTCTCCTAAGCTTACTTAAGAGAATTAATCTCTTTGGTTTACTGCTGTTGTCTCTTGTACCACTGCTTTGGCATCCCCACACAGCTTCCAGTGCCAGGGCAGTGAAGGACCACAGGAAAGGTGCAGGGAAAGGGACTGAAACCTCTGGCAGCTGTGCTGTCACTTTAGGCTGGTTGAGGTGTCCACCCCTAAGCTGTGTTTACGTGTCCACAGAGGGTGAAACTGGTGCTTCCTGAGGAGTTGCTGAGCTCCAGGTGTGCCCCTGAACTGGCTGTGTGGGGCAGTGCCAGACTGCAGCAAAGGAGGTGTTCCTTAAGCTGAGCTGATTTATTTTGAATTTTCAAGAAGCTGTAACTTTTTGAGCTGCAATCCCTTGCTGAACAGACTTCACCCTGTATGAGCAAAAGCAGTTCCTAGAGGTGTTGGCAGTGCTGCCAGGATCTGCTGATGCAGAACAGCTGCCTGGGTAGCAGAAGCCTTTACCCAGTGCTGCTGTCTGGTGTGAAGGTCTGGGGGTGTGATCCTGGCCTGGAGAGGCTCCTGGCAGCACAAACTTTAAACCTGCAGCTCCTTTGTCATCTCCCTCATGTGGTACCAGCTATGCTGTGTGTTCTGTGTGCATCTCTGTGTTTAACTTTAAACCTATTAGACAGGATTTTGCATGGTGTGTCTGGGCAAGCCTCGCACTTTTTTCCATGTATATACTCATCTTGGAGTTTCCAAGTTTACCACGAGGAACCCCTGGAGCCATTCTTTGGCATTAAAGATTCATTCAGGGTTCGTGGCTGAGGGTAACAACAACAACAAGATTGTAATGTGGCAGTCCAAACAAATATGGAAATAAGGCTTTAGTTTACTTAAAATTCCCCTATGCCACAGAGAGAATGAGTAAATGTGATTTAATTTGTGATATTCTTTATTAGTTTTTTCCTACACAGTGCAGTGTAGGAACATTTGTATTTCAATTTATTTTATAGAAAAAGCCTTCTTTCATAATCTCTGTCAGCTCATTGTGAATAGCAACTTCTGATCACAGAAGGCTATTAATTCTTAATTATCTGCTGGTAATTTACTTGTGCATGAGTTTAGCAATCCATTAGGTGGTGATTTATTTTTGAGAGAAATATGTAATGAAAAGTTTTAGGATTTGCTTTCCCTCACCCCCCTTCTGGCTTGCACTGGAATTAGCTGATTAGATTACAGGATTTATCCAAACCACACTCTGTGTGTTAGAGATTGTAGTTAAGTACATTAAGAAAATCTGAAGCAAGACACAGATAAATGTAACAGTGTTTTTGATGGCAGTCTCTGAATTAGGCTACTGGCTGAGAAATTGGAAGTTAAATTAACAAACACTGGAGTACTGGTCTAATTCAGGGATTTTTTTTTTCGTTCTAGTCTCTCTTGATTTATGGATATCTAAAAGTTTTTGAGTGGAAATATAAATCCCTCACTGCAGAGGAGCTCAGTAGCAGTGAGCTGGTTTTGTGCCATGCTGTGGGACTGCATGGAGTGTGGACTAAAAACTTAACTTAATGCTGATGTTTGACACAACAAGGAGGGATGGAAAGCAAGGCCTGAACCTCCCACTGCCAGTTTAGCTCCAGTGTTGTGTGAAGCTGTGTCCTGCCATCTTGGCTCGTGCTGAATGCAAACAGGGAAAAATTTACCTTGTTTTACAAATCCTTTTCCAGAAGTGTGGGATTTCTCTATAGCACTCACCTCTGTCCCCACGCTACTTCTCTGGGGGTATGGCTATCTCAGTTTGCAAAAACAGCCTTATAGTTGCTTTCTCCTCCACCAGCAGCTCAGCATTTAATGGTGTCACCTCGCTGACTTGATATTGGTCTTATATCTGTGACTGTGGCTCAGCAGCTGAGCTGTGGTAGCTGTCTGGGGAGGCAGCTCCTGGTAATTTCATTTACTGTCACTTGAGGTGGACAGGGTGGGAAGTTAAATCCAGTTACTTCTGTTAACAGTTGTTTTTCCACACCTTATTAGGTGACTTAAAGGCGTAACATCACCATTTATACTTGAGATACTGAAATATATTTTAGCCTACTGGTTTGTTTTTTGTTTTTTTGTTTTTTTTTTTTTTCCTGGTAGTTTCACATGCACCAAATCAGATCTCTCTGCTGAACTGTTTAGCTGAGAAGTTAATTAGTTACTAAAAGAGTTAGTTCCTTTATTAACTTGAGTTAGCTTTAGTGTGTTGTCTGGAAGCTGACTGTTGTAATGTGATTTTTGCAAAGCCAGTGGTTGGTGTTCTGACAGCACAGAGCTGGGAGCAAGGGCTGCTTTTCCTGCCCAGTGCCCTGTCCTTGTGTGCTGGCTTCCCACTTTTAGCTCTACTTGAAGCAGTGACAGAGTCTATGGCACATTTGCTGTGTCAAAGATTTTGTTAGCAATTGGCCCCAAGTCTGACAAGATAAATTTCTTGGAGGAAGAAGAAGATGTCATTTGTTAAGGATTGCTCACAAGCACCAGCACGAGTCTGGGGAGGGAGGGCAATGCTGGCAGAGGCTTTTTGGACCATTGCCCATGGCTTTTCTGTCCCACCAGTGCTGCCAGAAATGTTAGCCAGCCCCACTGGTGGCAGCTGCAAGTACCTTGGAGAAGAGTTTCCAGGTGTCTGGCCAGAAAGACAGGGCTGAGATGCAGAAATTACATTTTCACATAAGCTGTGCACATTCTTCATCAGATGTTGGGCTCTGTCTTGTGTTTAACCCGTAAATGAGCTGCTGCAGTTTGAGCAATTTGTGTCCCCTCTCCTGACACCAAGCTCTGGTGGCAGGACACGAGGGGCTGTGCCAAGTCCTGGCTCCCCTGTGTGTGGGCAGCAAGAGGTGAGAGGGCAGCCAGGAGCAGGCTCCAGAGGTGCCAGCAGTGTGCTGAGCCCAGCCTGGGCACTGGAGGTGCAGCTGGCTTGGTTTTCCCTCTGTGCAGAGGCTGTTTATCCAGATAAATCATGGCATGCTCGTTTGGGAGAGGGCACTCTATCAGCTCCCTCTCCATGGCTGCAGATGTCTTTCCTTCCAAGCCACGCACTCAGCAAAGCACACAGCCACAGAACAGCCATTCCCACTGATCACCAGGCCCCCAAAGCATCATTTGTTGCCAGAGTCTGAGGAAAATACTCAGTGAGAACCTGATGGCAGTACATTAAAAATTGCTGTTTGTCTTTTACGCGTGCCTAGGGTTGCCCTATGTATAGTATATACATTATATGTATATACTATAGTATATATGTATAGTATATACATTAGCCCTACATGCAATCCACAAGCAGAGAACAGTGGCAATTCTGTCTCACCCATCATGTTCAGGAACTGCAAATAGCCTGTCTTATTTTGACCAAGGAAGGAACCTGAATGTGAACTCTCAATAATATCATATATCCTCATAAAACTCGTAATAAAGTAATTGAAAATATATGGCAATCTTGTCTTCTCTCAGGACTATATGAAACAACCTGATGATTGCTCTGCATTTTATGATGAGCATACAATGAAAGAGAGCTGGGGGGACTTTAATGAGGCTTAATTGTCATTTGGTTTCGTGAGAATTTCTGCAAACTTCTAAAAGAGTTGGGACTGGTTTAAAAATGTTTAGAAATAGTTCAGGTACGAACAACAGTCCTCAGAGAAGAGAATTTCAGTGGCAGCTTCCTAGCATGACAAACCAAATTTTAGGTCAAATATTGCCCTCTCAATGTCCAGCAATCTTTGGCTGTACATTTTCCAAGGTAATTAACTCAAAATCCTAGGGATGATGTTCCACTCTGCTGTTTGCAAATGAATTAAGGGTTTTTTAAGGATGAGGAAGAAGCCTAAAATTTAGCCTGAACTACTTTGCATATGTTGGCCTTTGAGTTAATAAATTCAAGTTGGGAAAAGATTAAATTTCATTAGCAAAGACATAACTAATCTGAGTTTGAAAAGTTCCAGTGCAGCATCCTAACTTCGAGGTTTAAGGTCTGAAATGCACAGTATATACCCTGCTTTTATAGGCAAATTTATTTCCCTTCTAGATTTAGACTCAGGGTGATTTACAGTCTGGTTTTGAAGGTGCTTAGCACAGGCCTAAGCAAAGTCTGTAAGCTGGCAATGAGCACTGCTGAGCCCTCCAGCTCTGTAAAGCAGTAAAGGAGAGAGGTATAAAGCTTTTTTCTTTTTTTTTCTGAGAAACAGAAATAAATGGTGGAGTGAAATACTTCTGTTGATTAATATTTCACTTTGAAATGGATTAGAAAGAAACTGTGAATTATGTATTTTGATTCAATCCACTGCTGCTTAAAATATAATCTTGGTACAGTTTGCAGTTAGCACTGTGCATTTGAATTTTGCCTTTTTGGGTTTCCAGAACCCAAACTTAATTGCATCCATGTACATGTAAATTCTGTCTCAGTGTTGCATGTTTTGGTATAGGTCCTTAAATGTTTAGCCACTTTGTAGCTTGTCTATATATTTAATGTCACTTAAGCTTCTTGGGCTGCTTTAGATTTTCAGTGAGGTGCCACACTCCCCTCCAACCACAAACCAACACCTCCATGTCAGCCAGGCAAAATCAGCAGCATTCCTGACCTTGGAGTTTGCAGGTGAAGTTCTTTGTATGTTGAAAACATCTGCAGGAGCTGGTGGGCAGAGCTCTCAACCAAATAGACCTTCATTTTAGGCAGAAATGCACCAGTAGTGAGTAAATCTGCCTCAGCTCAGACAGGCAGGATCTGGAGGAAATAGCATTATCTCCATTTTACTAAAGCTGAAGGAGATTAATTCTACATGAGAAGTCTGAAGCAGAACTGGCTATGGAATACAGATGTCCTGGTTCATTTATCCAGTTCCTCTAGCAAAAATTATCCTCTGGTAAGGTGTGTTGGTTTTGCACAGCCTGGTTTTTGGTAGTGGGGGGTCACAGAGGTGGCTTCTGTGAGAAGCTGCTGGAAGCTTCCACCATGTCCAGCAGAGCCAGTCCCTGATGGCTCTGAAGATGGACATGCTGCTGGCCAAAACTGGGCCAGTTACACAGGCTGGTAACGCCTCTGTGATAGCAGATTTAAGAAGAAAATCACAACAAAGTGGGACACAGTTTTTCTAGCCAGAGAAGAGGAGGAGGTGAGAACACGTGAGGGAAACAAGGGTGGATGCCTGGAGGGGGCTGTGATCCAGGGCAGACCCAGTGGACAGAGGGCCCTGCTCCCAGCTGGAGCAGCCTGTCCTTGCAGGGCTGCACCCCGGGGATGAGTGACCCACACCACAGCAGTTTGGGGGGGACTCTGCCCCTGGGAGGGACTCCCAGCACAGCAGGGGAAGGACTCCTCTCCTGGAGCAGCAGGAGAAAACCTCAGTCATGACCTGACCCAATCCCCCTGCCCTCTCTGATGACTGTCACTGGGAAAGAGAGAAGGGTTAGGGGAAGAAAAGGTGTTTTAAGGGCTAATTTTACTTCTCATTATCCTCCTCTTACTCTGTTAGTAATAAATTTACCTTGTGCCTTTAAGTTGAGCCTGTTCTTCACTTGGAGTATTTTCTCCCATTCATTAATTTTTTTTTTTTCTCACCTCTGCCCAGCTGTGGCAGGGGAGGGTGACTGAGAGGCTTTCATGGGTGCCTGGTGTTGGACCAGTGTCAAACCACAACCTCAGGCAAAACAGCAGAGGAGTTCATGCCATTGGCAGCAAGACATCATCTTTCCTTTGGAAGAACTGTATGTTATCCTCAGTGATCAATAAAGACAGTTCAAAATTTTTCAGGTTTAAAATAAGCTTAAATGATCTGCTAAAGTTCTTTGGCTTAGAAAGTTACTACCAGAAGTCCTTGTGTTCAATCACTGTCAGCAGAAAATGGATGGATATTGTAATGTGCAATTCAGTGGCAGGTGTAATCACCAGTGCCAAAATCTCCCTTCTTGAAAGCATTTAAGTCTTGCATATCTTTTGGTTTTCCATTAATATAATTTGCTTTTCCTCATTCCAAGGGGGTACAGATGCAAAATCAGCCATTGTTTTGTCTGTCTCATTCAAAGATTTTATTTATTTTATTTAATGTGTAATTCATTTAATTTTATTGATTTCCACTAGACAAAAGAGGAATTGTGGGTAGCAGAAGCAACCCACTGAAACACCTACTTTCTCCATCTGTAACCTGTTTAGAGGAGTAAACATGGAACTGGATGTGTTTCTGGTTGATTACAACTCCTGCAATTCACTGCTGAATGCACACACTCATTAAAAGAAAATTGTTACTCGAGAAACCATGCAGCAGATGAGAAGCTAAGCAAGACTGAGGTGAAAGGACTGAACAAACAGTACTTTAAATGAAGATGGGCAGGTTCTTTGTGATTGGAACCCATTACTCAGAGTGGGGATCTGTTGATTCATAAATCTTGACAAATGTGCTCATGGTTCCAGTGTAATTAGAGGTTTCTAAATTGAAAAGAGCTGGTATCTAAATACTGAGGAACATCTTGAATGTTCAACTTAGGAAACTTGAGACAGTTGGAATTACTGTGTCTTAGGTTAAAAAAGAAACTGATTGGTTTTAATAAGGATCATAAGAAAAGGACAGACACAGAGATCTGAAGCCTGGAAGACTATAAAATTCATCTGATTTTACTTAGTTTCTAATTTTGCAGCTCAGAATTTTCCAGTCTGTTTCCAGAGCCTTTTTTTTCCAGTAATCCAATTTTCAAATGTGTTGAACATCCTGCAGCTCCTATTGGCTTCTCTGAGAGCCACAGCTCTGAAAAAGCTCTAATGTTTTGTTAGAGAAATATGAGGTCTAGGCAGGAGAGAGCAGAGACTGCAGTGATCTGGTGAGAAAGGCTGTGGTGTATAAGTATTGTACTTTTTTTTGGTGAGAGGCAGGCAATTGGATTTGGATAAAGAACATTCACATTTTGCTGTGTAAAACCAAAAAGCCCTATGGAGGCACTGGTAGCACATGTGACAACCTCAAAATTTAGACCTGAATAGGGCCAGGAAGGGGGTGGAAGTTGGAAATCTGCAGAAGATTCACTTGTAAAAGCAGAAGTACTTTTCACTTCATACTTTGGCACATAATATCCTCCTTGCTGGCACTAATGATGCGGAGACATTTTTCTGTCAAATGGTTTCTGACAGTTCAATTGCCAAAAATACTCAAGTGGCAGAATGCTACTGCAATTACTAACAGTGTGCTTGCCCCAGAGTCTGTAAAGTCTCTCATGAAAGCCTAAAAAGCCCATTCACGTTGTCTAGAAATAGCAGCAATAACCATGGTAATAAGTTCCTTTCTTTGTTGCTGTGGTTCAATTCTTTTCATGGGTAGGCTGCAAAAAAACCATTTGATTTTTCTGTAGCTGCCTCTATTGTAAGGAGATGTTTCTGCTCTGCAGCAACAACAGTGCTCCTGAAAGCTCTGTGGCAGCTTAGTTTCCAGGTTCAGAAATTTAGCTAAGGAGAAGAAATTTAGGTCCTGTTTGAGATAAGGTTAAACCCAGTTTTGTGTTTGTGATCTGGAGGAGAGGATGTGTCCTGAAGGAGGTGCTGAGGGGGAGGCAAGCTGCTCTGGGGAGCAGCATGGCCAAGAGACAGGAGGATATTTGTAGGGATTTGAGTTCTTCCAAAGCCACCAAGGCAGTTAGTGCATGTCCCATCACTCCTCTACCACCTCTTACCACTCTGAAGCAAAGCCTAATGGCTTTTACCATCCTGGAGGAGTTTGTCTGCATGCTCAGAGGTATTCCTTCATTATCCCCCTGAGCTGTAGTGCAGCCCATATGGAGAATGCAGGATTTGGAGATTGTTTCCATCTTGGAGTAGTTTTACTCAGGTTAAGGGGGCCAAATGTGCTGTGGTCCTGCAAAAATTGCTCTTGGGCAGGTTTCTGCAGGGAGTGCTACTGACTGTAATAAGGTTTATCAAGATGTAGGATACACTTCATGGACTTACCATGAGGGGCAGGGGTACAGGAGGAGAATAAGAAGCAGCTGTGTGAGGCAGCTTGTCCGTGCCAAGTTGCTCACATATGTGGGGGTTTGCAGCTCTAAATCCAGTACTCAGAGGCTGCTGTTGAGTCACATGGACAGTCAGCTTTGATGCTTGTTAGAAGCAAGGAGCACGAATATAGACTTACTCTCCCTGTTATTAAAGATTATTTTATCCTATAAGATTGTTGTCATGGTATGATGCTTGAACAATTTACAAATGTAGCTTCAGAATATAAACGCCTTTGCTTCTGTAAGCTCTCCAAATCAGAAGCATGAAGTTTTCAGCAGCTGTTTATCAGAGCACTTGGAATGATACAAGCTTTTGTTTATTTAGCTTGAATTTCTAGGACATTCCAAGAGATAAATACTGGAAATGGCTGTCAATGAACACACTCTGAATTTATTTTAAAAAGCTTACTAACTTATGAAGTGTTGAGAAGTGTCTGAAGAAATGTTGTGGGCAGGAAAAGGGAAGCGCCCACAACAACATTTAGTTTGCAATTACTATTATATTGGAGGTTTTCTCTGAGCTTGTAACTGTGTCTGTGAAGGTTTTGGGTGCTGAGGCCAGCTGGTACAGAATGACTCACATCCATACCATTAAAAGTCTCCTAACCTGCAAAACATTCCCATAGGACTGGAAACTGTGCCAGCTCTCAAACTGTGCCTGGGAGTGCATGAGAAAATTATAGTTGGCACAGGCCAAAATTGTGCCAGGGACACTTCTGACAGCTTAATAGATGGGCAGCCATGGCCCAGGGCACAGGAGCATCCCTGGGCACTGCTGTGCTTTAAGCTTGGGCACAGCTGCAGGCACAGGTACAGCTGCTAAATCAACTTTTTGGTGCTTTTCAGGCAGTGTATAAATAAGGTTGCTTTGTTGCAGAGGGTATCCCTGAATGACAAAGCTGCTTTTGCTGAAAGGAAGATTCCATGTCACACTTTGAAGAATATTAGTGTTTTGGGTTTTTTTTCTACCTAACTTTAAAATCTACCAGCAGCAGAATCAGATACGAGTATCCTCTAACATTAAGCTTTAGTTCTTCACAACAGTGAAAATCATTACATTGACAAAGGGATATTTCTGTGAGTCCCGAGTTTGTTTGGTAAACAGATATTACCCATAGATCACTGGGCAACAACAATGTTCTCTGTCAGTGAGCTACAACTAAGTGATGTGTGATGTCTGGTCTTATTTTCTCCTTCATGCACTTCACCTCTTTCACTCGACCAGCACTTGACTCCAGCCTTGATTCCTTTCACATGAGAGCATCTGGGTAGGGAGACCACAGAGAGGTTTGGAAATTTTTTAAGGCAAGTTGTTAGCATAGTTTTTAGAGGTGTTTCTGCACTTGCTATGTAAATGACTTAACATTTCATGAATGCAAAGTGAATCAGTTCTCTCATGTTGCTTGGGTTTAATAATTTTTGATTCTTGGTTAGCATATTTCATAGCTGAAGCCCGAATTTTTTATTTTGCATTTGTCAACGATGTAACAATCACCTCATTATGTGGGATGAGGAATTATGTGTGTGGAATTTGGGCTGAGCTTTAAGCTTCTAGGAGAGCAAGAAGCTGTTAAGGCATCCTGGGACCACACATAGTACAATGTCCTATACTGGGCTCTCTGACACAGCCCTGCTAATTTATCTCTGTTCTAGCAGATGACAGCTCTGCTCTTCCTGTCCCAGGCTTCTCCAAAGCCACAGAATATTATTTATTTTGCAAGTATATCAAGTCATAGTTTTTTCTTAGTCTTCCTAGCCAGGGTCTTACAGACTTTGCTGTTAGGGTTTAATTTAATTTGAATTGACAATCGGTACCAAATATCAGAAAGTGTGTGTCTCATAGCAAAACCTGGGGGTGAAGCTAAGTGGAAACAATTTAAAACAAGTCATATTGTAGTTAGTCCAACGACTTGCATGCCACTCTAATCTTGGTTTCCCAGGAACTAATTTTTTTGCCTTATTTCAGGGTGTGGGAGAGAAAATCTTTCAGAAGCAGACCTTCTGGATAATGCACATGCCACATTAAGGTCTTTGCACTTTTTAGGGTATACTGTGATTTGCTTCTTTTACAAATTTTTATCACGTGATATGATATTGTGATGAAAATTTTGGATTTGAGATCCAGAA
Source organism: Dicaeum eximium (assembly GCA_013396995.1). NCBI lineage: Eukaryota > Metazoa > Chordata > Aves > Passeriformes > Dicaeidae > Dicaeum > Dicaeum eximium. The sequence goes on along the minus strand of VWZP01008455.1, from coordinate 603,399 downwards.
AGTCACTGCTGAACAAAGTACTGCCAGTAAATTCAGCTTGAAGGATTATTCTATTTTTTTCACAGCCTGTGATTATTTTGTGAAATGAACATCTGAAAAAAACTAATTATGAAATGCAGACTGAAGATCCCTGATGACTTATTTAAGGTGAAATCTGTACTAGGGAATGGGAAAAAGTAACTTTCCATTACTGACTAAGAATACCAATGTGCTCCTCAGCATCTTTATTTCACCCAACCAGCAGTTCAAAACATTGCATTTAGCAGGTAGAATTTGTAGAATTAGTGCATTTGAGTTCCCTATTCCAAGTGGCTTTAGCAGTATTTAACTCAGCCTCACAGCAAGTTTATGTGTATTAAAATGAAAATTAAAAGATTTTTAGATAATAATGATTCTAATGAAAAAGTATTGCCAGGAAGCTATCAAAGAGATCAAATGTACTTAGGAGTGCCATGAAAAGAATATTAAATAGAATAGCAGTGCATTGCAATGGCAGCCTAGATTCAAACTGTGGTGCTTTTGCTACTGTAAATGGATGCCACTGCCAGAAACCTTTATACCCTAACCTGCTTACCCAGAAAGGAAAAATATATTTTTTACCTTTTGGAAAAGGTAAATAAGGTTTTGGAAAAGCAGTGGTTTCTTCTCTTGCAACTGGTAATTCATTGGAATGACAACCAAATCATTCCCAGCCATGCTTCAGTAGGACAAATCCCCTTGCCTACAATAAAGTGAAAGGAATGTGAGAAACTAAACTGAGCATTTGCCCTCCAGAAACCAACAGTTTGTGTTACAGGAAAAAATTGGTGCATGTTTTATTGAAGGCTGTAACAAGTAAAAAAGTCCTTGAGGTGGTTGAACTGTGAATCAATATCTTCAAAGAGCTTGGATCTGTCTTGGCATGTTGTTACTTTGAGAACTGCCCAAATTTGTTCTAGCAAAGGAGAGGGGATGGATGGCTTTTCTTTAAAAATGCCATGCATTTCTGCTGGCTTGTGTTCAGATAACATGGGGTTATACATTAACTTGGGTTAGCAGCAGTAGAGCAATGCCAGGGTATTAAATATGACTTCTTGGTAACTATCACAAGTTTTTGGGTGAGCAAAGCAGGCAGCTGAACCACGTAGAACTTCTTATCTGTGTGCTAAGGAAGATAAAAGGGCAGAAATACTGACTTTGCAGTAGCTTTCAGTTGTCACAGAATAGAGTCATAGAACATCCTGAGTTGGAAGGGACCCATCAAGATCATTGGGTCCAATTTCTGGCTGGGCACAGGACGTCCCAAGAGTCAAACCATGTGCTGTCCAAACTCTTTTTGAACTTAGGCTTAGTGATGTGACCACTTCCCTGGGGAGCCTCTTCCAGTGCCCAAACACCTTCTGGGTGAAAAACCTTGTCCTGATACCCAACCTAAACTTCTCTTACTCAGCTTCATGCCATTTGCCTGAGCCCACTCAGTGGTCACAAGAGTAAGGAGATCTTCTGCTGCCCCCCCTGAGGATGTTGGAGACCACAATGAGGTTGTCCCTCAGTCTCCTCTTCTCCAGTCTGAACAAACCCAGTGCCCTCAGCTGCTCCTCATACACCCCTCCAGACCCTTCCATCCTCATGGCCCTTTCATAGCTGCCCTTTGTATTCAGTTTCTTCCAAATGAGCCTCATTTGTTAACAGATTTTGGGATTTTTTCTTGGTTGCCCTCAATCATTTCAATGCACGTTTCTCATCTTTGGTCTTGAAATAATTTATAGCATAGTGAATCATTACAGGGCTGTGTGATAAAACCACACTGAGAGGATGGAATCTAAATGGAAGAATGTGTTCATAAACTGCTTTAGACCTGCTCTGTGCCATCACTGAGTGTTCTGGGTGACCACTGCTGGCCCTGGTGCTCTCTGCAATGGTTCTTCCCCAGCCCAGAGTGTAAGAGCACTTGTCTCAGGCAATCCAGTGGGCTGTTTTCTCCTCCTCCCCTGTCTGCATGTGCTTCTGGATCAAAATTTTTCATATGTAAAACAAGGAGTGCTTCCCTGCCCTGCATGTAGGAATACATTGCATTAATGCCCACAGTGTATATGACAGATATGGCTGTCTAGCAGGTTATAACCACAGTGTGTGCTCAGTTGTACACACCATGTATATTAAAAAAAATGGGTGCTTAACATAGGGATGTAAAGAGGTTTTTTTGATCATTGAAGTAACAGATGTGACTCGAATCCTGCAATCTGGAAAAAAGTTTCAAACTTGTGTTAGTAATTTTCTGTGTCTCTTTTATTAGGGGTATTTTTACTGCAGCTAATAAGGAACTCAAATGTTCTCAGATCTTGAGTGAGTTACAATGAAGAAGATACAAGCTTTTCAGCCATTTTAACCACCTACTCCAGCATTAAGACTGGAATGCATTCTGCCTTTTTTGCATCAGAAAGTTTACATGGTCTGCTGTTTTGTGTTTATTTTCTACAGCAGACTTTTTTGCTTTCTCTTTATTGTTTTATTAGATGGTTCTACTTTAAATTGGTTTTAATTTCAGAGATGCTATTCAGCACAAAAGCTGTAATCCTTGCATCGTGCTCTCTTCATAGCAAAACTGATGGGAAATAATTTTGTTCTGCACTTTACATATGGTAATAACAGTAACTCTTGACATTTGCTCTTTGTGATTATTTTAGGATCTGTACAGCAAAGCAAACAGGCTTTTGGGGGTCTGGTACTGGACTCTAATGGAACCATTAAACTGCCAGTGCACAGTCACATGAGGATGCACAGCTGGGGTTATTTGGGTTTCCCAAGATCCTTGCTATTTCTTAGATGTCTGATTATATTTTGGAGAAGTTAGAACAGATACAAATCTGTGCCCAAAATAAGTTTCTATCCTGAAGAAGAAAACGGTGTAACTGTGTGTGTATTCCATGAATAATCTGTAAATTTGTATTGTGGATATTTCTACTGGCATCTTGTGAGGCTCAGGGTGCTTGATACTGCAGGAATGAAGTTGGAAGATGGCTGATAGTTCATTAAATTTCTCATCTTTCTCATTCTCTAAATAAAAGAATGACACAATAACTTACAAGTAGGTTAGCATAATTAGGGGCATTTGAAAAAATATCTTGTCTCTTTTAGGAAAAAAAATGGGGAGAAAAGAAGGACGAAAAAGTAGTTAAAGAAGTATAATTTCCATTTAAAGATTGTCTATCCTCATCATCATGTACTTGTATCTCTCTCACACCTTCTGTCATCTACTTCTGCTTGTCACTGGGTACTTAAACAGCACAAATTACTTTTTTCTGAGGTGTAGATCATTATATCGTGCATTAGCAAGGAGAATTGGGCATTTGGAACATACCAGTGAAAGGATACATATAAGAATAGCAGTCACTCACTTGGCAGTCTGGAGCTTTCTAAACAGCAGCAGGCTGTGAACCCCTGACAAAACTCAGTGTACTTCAGGAGTTTATCCATCAGTGTTTCTTACCACTCTGTTTAAACGGAATAAAAACTACCTTGTCTTCCTAAAACCCTGTCCATTCAGTTTTATATTTCTGAAATATTTTCTCAATGAAATTATGGAAGTGGTGACAAGCATGCTTTTTTCACCTTTTTTATTTTCAGTTCTCCCTTAACACTATGACACATACCATATTTAAAGTCAAATTGCAAAAAAAATTAAAAAGCTTCCTGTCATATTTAATTGAGACTCCATTCTGAAATAGGAATTTGCTTAATATCAAGCCTGCAGCTTTGGTTAGGTGAAGGAGTTGGAAGAGGAAGACATTGGGTACAATTTTCATTTTCAGGGCACACAGTCCTCAGTATGGCTTTTGATGTGAGCTGAAGGTTGAGTTTATTTGCACAGAGATATTTCAGTCGTTTCTAATGATTTGTCAGCAAGGAAAAGCCAAGGTGGAGCTGGCAAGCTTTATGGAGTTTTAAGCTGTAAAATGCAAGAGAGGAGAAAATCCATTGTGAGGAATTGCGAAGAAAAAGTTGTGGAAGACACCATCCAGAGAGAGATGATTTCCTAGTGCTGACAACCACAGCAGGCTGCTGTCTTTAATGCAGGCAGCTTACACTGGTGCTCTGGCTCTCCTCTGGCTTATGCAGACAACTCCTGTGACATTAATAAATTCCTGGAATAGCTGATAGAAGAACTGAACTGAAACCTGTCAGGTATCTTCTTCTTGAGCACCTGTAGTCCTCTCTCACATTTTATGCTCTTTACCAAGGGGCCAAAACATGATCCCAAATAAATGAATTAATAATTTTGTGTGTGTTTGCATTATGTGCATTTAACACTCTCAGGCTGGTTCTTTTTATCAGCCAAGTCGAGTCAGCCTTCTCTGATACTTGCAATTCTTTCTATTGTGTGAGCTGTAATGCTTGCAGTATTGAAAAAAATTGTTCTAAAAGCAAATCTGGCTGAAGCAAAAGGTGAATTCTTATTGAAGCAGGCTGTTGAAGGGATGCATAAGTGTTGAAAAGCTTCTATTGCATGTATACTGTTGGGCACAGGAAGAATCCCTAATCCAATTGTTTTCTCGTCATAAAAGGACAACAACAATTTGTTGTGCTGCTTATGAAAACTGAAATGTTTCAGAAAAAAAATTATACATGTGTGCAGATAGAGAGAGAGAGAGAAACAGCAAAAAGTCAGATGGGTTGAGAAGTATGCAGTTTGTTTAGCTTGCATGAACTTGCCCAAGTAATAAAGCTGGTGAGGGACAGGTGCTTTGCAGGCTGCAGTGGTGCTTTGCTTCATGTACTTCTATAAAAAGTGTTCAGGCACAGAATTATTCATGGCTGCTGGACAGTAAAGCTGCTCAAATCCTTTCAAAATTAAACCTGGTGGTCAAAATACCAATGTCTTAACCAGATCACTGAATTTCAAATAAAAATACAAATACTTTCTTTTGCTTTGGCTTGGATATGTTTATGTCTAGTGTATCATAACAATTGTAACTTAAAAGTAACTGCTTTTTTGTTGGGGAAGCAATGTGACTTTCCTTAAATATGCTTTTAAATATGATATTTCATAGGCAAGCAGTGACACTTGGCAACATTGTTTGATGTTCAGTGCTCACTTTTCACACAGCCCTCAGTTCAGAGGACTTATTTCTACTCTGTATCTTTTACTGAGGTATGCATATAAGCAGCACTTTTGTATGCCTTATTTCTGAATTAAATTTCTACAAAATTGCTTTGCTATTTTGCCTGGAAAAGATAAAGACATTCTCCAGCAGAAAATCTTAATTCAAATTATAAGATGCATATTTCTGGCTTCCTTTTCAGTAATGTCTTATTCGTTTTTCTTCATGTTAATGAGTTCTTTAGATCTACCTTTTGATGGAAAATCTTAATGTAAAGAGAGAAATGTTGTTATAAGAACACTGCAGTAATTGTAGCCCTGGTATCCTGAACTTGCTTCTCCCCTTCACATTTTCACCCTGTATCAATAGATCACTGTTGCATTTGCATTTTGACAAATTTCTACTCTGTTTTCACTCTGTACAAATGAATTGTCATATCCATGAATGCTTTGCATAAATAGCTTATCATTTCATTAAATTCTGCTTTATAGCTGTCGCTCTGGAGTCTGTGTTCTTCAGCCCTTCTGCTCAGTAGGCACTAATCTGCTAGACAGAATGATTTGATCAGGTATCAGATATGTTTTGCTCTTGGTTTACCTCAGCTTAAATGCATTCTCAGTTGTTTGGCTGTTAATTCCATTCTCTTTTGCCTTTTTCTTTTTCTTTCTTTCTTTCTTAACTTATTTTTAGATATTTTTGAGTGGCCTTATTCTTTGGTTAAGTACTGTGTGTATAGGAAATATTGTGTATGCACAGGTGTTCATCATCATTTGTAGGTGCTCAGGTTTGGGTGCTCTGTGTCTCCAATAAGCAGAAGATATTTGTGTTTCTGTGAATGCTGTTGGGTCTTTAAACAGTTTGGAGCTACAATAGGGGGACTTTTGTGTGTGAGCTCTTGCACAGGTGATGGTGACCTGGGGTGTTTGGAGCTCAGCTGAGATGGGCAGAAGGACAGTGTGGAGTTTCCCAGAGCTGCTGGCCACCAAGGAAAGGCTCAGGGCTGTCCCACAGCTGGGACAGGCTGATGCAAACCCCCAGCAACCTCTGTCTTCCCAGACCCATGAACTGGAGCTGTGGGGAGCCTCAGATCCCATCCACTCACCTCCTGTTGGGTTTGAGTGGAGTGGTGGTGGTGATTAGCACCTAATTCACACTCTTCTGTGGTTTACTGGAGCAGTTTCCTCAAACCTTTAATACCTTTAAACCCCACTTCTCATCTTTTTAATCTCTGTAATTCTACACAGTGGATGATCAATGTTTCCATATTCTGAACACAGTTTAGGTGGGCATGAAGATAATCCACTTGATTGAACTTGGGGCTGCTAAAGCAGAATTATGCATTTCGGGATTTTGCAAAGTAGTTCAAATAAACAAACAAACAAAGAGAACTCCACGGGGGGAAAAACTATGACACAGGTATTTAGATGTACCCAACCTTGGCCTTAAAATAGTCATGGCATAAAACAGCATTGTTTGCAGCTGGCCCTGGAGCCCATGAGCCGAGTCAGACCTGAGATATTTGCTTCACTTTCTCAGTGGTGCAGGGTGTGCTTTCTGTCTATGTTTTCAGGTAATTTTAATTTATCTGCCTAAAATACAGTTTGGGTTTTTTTGCCAGTATATCTTGACTCTCATATCAGTTCAAATTTGGAGACCAGTCTTCTCTTAATTGGTACTTTTCTTGCTTGGTTTTTGTTTGGTTTTTTTTGTTTTGTTTTGTTTTGTTTTTTAATTTCTAAAAGTGTGTGTGAAGCCCCTGAAACAAAATTAAATCCAGTTGCTCTTCTTGTCCAAAAAAAGGGAAATGAAACCTTTGAGTTCTTCCCTTTCTTTTTCAGACCTGGAAAGATCAGGGCTGAAACATCAGGATGAAACTGCAAAAGAATTAAACCATGTTTCATTGCATCTGAGTGCTGCCTTTTTCAATCCCTACTGGTGCTTTTGGAATCTGAAGTGGTCAGACCATGCATTTTGTTTGTTTTAATTTAAAACCAGTGCACTAAGCTCCCCTTTGATTTCTGCCTAGAAAGGTAGAAAACGCACTGGTGTCACTGTGCACTGTTCATCATCCAAGACTTTCTCTTTTTTTGCCATCTCCTCCCGGGATACATGCACCTTTCCCCCAGACCCTGAATTCTCTGGCTATTAGGATGCAAATGAGGTAAATGAGAGAAAAGGCTCCTGCTGCCTGTGCTGTCACACTGGCATGAGAACATGCTGCAGGTGGCAAAGGTGTCATACAAAGAACTTTAAAAACAGTAGTGTAGTTTTGCACACCATCCTAAGCAGGAAACATTTTCACACTCTTTTAGCAAGTGATGTAAAAGGAAATTAGAGGAAAAGGTTGTGTGTTTGAACACTGGGAATGTAGTGAGTCTACAAAAGGTTGGTGTCTGTTTTCTCCATGCTACAAGAGCAGCTAAATGGGATGTAATTCACTGGTCTGATGCAGCATGTTAAGCACATGAGCAAAAGAAAGCTCCAAGTCCTTTCTCTTTAAATTGCAGCTAGAACACATTAATATTAATTTTTTTCTGTGCCATCATTTCATGCTTCAACCCTCCAGATGATAATTAAGACAATAGAAGATAAAATTTTGTACTGTATAAAATTGCATTCAAGCCTTAACAAATAAGAGATTATTTTGTCCAGTAAACAAAACATAATCATCCTGGCACCCTTACGAAGGAGAGCTTAAAATAGAAACTCTGCTTTTTATAGGTCATGTAAAATGTCATCATCTCTCTCATTATCTGTACTGTTTGGATGAAAAAGAACTGATTAATTTAAAAGAACATTGGCTTTTTTGCTAACAAGGTTATTTTCTCATTGATTGCTAGGAAGTCTAGTTCCTTTGCAAAGGGTTGCAAATGATGAGTAAATCAATTGTCAGCCCGTGTAGATGCATCTGCCATTTCTGTGCTGGCAGTGCAGGGTAATGTGTACATGGTGTTTCCACAGCAGCTGTGGGTGCACCTTGTTTGAATGGAATTTCTGAGCAGAGCTGCAAAAGCAGGGCCAGGGGAGCATCATATCATAAAAGGGTCATGCTCCTTAAATTTCTTTTAAAAGCTTAACTATCAAGCAGACTGTGACTAAAAGGAAGAGCAAACTCAAATGTAAAATAAGACAAATTAATTAATATTTAGGCAAGCAATTAAAAAAAAAACCAAGGAGAGAAGTGTGAAAAAACACCTATCAAGGTGGTGGGTTTAGCAGGCCAGCCTGGTCAGACTCACTCAGAAACAGCAGCACAATTTATTTCTGGGAATCTGAAGGTTTCCCTGTGGGACTTACTGGCAGAGAAGTGTGAGCAGCCCAAAGCTGGGGACAGTGGTGCAGCTCCTGTCTGGAGGTGACTTGGGATTTTGAGTCCCCTCTGTGAACCCTTTATCTGTGGCTCCTGGATGCCTTTGTGCATGATGCTCTGTTCTGTTTAAAAACGACCTGCCTTCCAAATCTCCTCCTTTGCTCATCTGCCCTGGTTCAGACTCTAAAAGTGGGGCAGTGGGACTGTGTTCCAGCAGGAGCAGTGCATTATTCTGGATTTCTCCTTTGATAAATTGCTATTCCTTTTGCATGCCTCTTGTCTGACACCTTTTCTTGCCAAGCTCGGAGGTTCTGACCCAAAGTCCTTTTAAGCCAGCAGAAAAAAATCCTGATGGCTTAGTGACTGGAGGTGGAGCTTTCTGAAATCCCAGAGTAGCATGAAAGCAGAAACCACAGTGACATTCACTCAGCAGAAATGCAAAGCCCATTCTGTGCTCTCTTGCATCTTTTGCTGGATCAGTTTAGACCTCTACAACTTGTTTTTCCCTTTCAGTAGCAGAGGGAGTAGAAGAGGCTTCAGGGTACCTGTGTTGCTTAAAAACTCTCTCAGCTTTGCAGAACTTGTAGAGCTTTGACTGTGCACTCCCAAAAGTGAGAGAAGCAAAAAATTAATTTGAGGTTAAGCTGATGAGAGCTTTTCATTTCCATCATGTATTTATCCAAATACATTTGATTAAATGAGGCTGAATAATGTTTGTTAGCAAACCAGAAAGAAGGTACAAGAAGAGCTCTCCGAAATTAAATAAGAAAAACTTAAGGAGGAAGAATTGGTATTTAGACAATTAACGCTGATTTTTATTGTTTTCTGTTGCTTCTCTTGTAGTCTTTAGCTGGATCATCAGAATGCTTATCAATATAATAAAAAATAAAGTGACTGTTGGTTTTAATGGCAATGACAGTAAAGCTGCTGCTTAAGCATGCAGATTTCCTGGAAAATTGCAAATTGGTTAAAACCATGTGAGTCTGGAGAGTCAGGAGTTACTGGTAAAAATGGGCATAAAGCATGGTCAGGTCTACTTGTCTTGTAAAATGGGAAAAATCCCATGATGCCAAAGCCAGCAGCAAAGCTTGATTAAACGTTTCATTTCTGCTTTTCCTGTTAGTCTTTCACAAAAGGTGTTCTTTGTGGAGATACAGAAAAACCACCAAAACCACTGCTGGAAAGAGTAATGTAATGGGAATGAAACCAGTGTTTCCATTTGGAATTCTGAGAAACTGTTATTTTGCCCACTTCTGGGCTTGTATTTCCCAGTTAATTGTTTTTAGTGCGAGATGCCTGCAGCTAAGTAGATGTGCTCATGTAAGGGAGGCCCCACTTGCCACAAAAAGTCTGTATTTCCATTTCTACCAAACCAGAACCTGTGAAACTTCATTCTGGAGGCACCAATTTTTTGTATCTTCAGAACTGGACTGGTACTTTGGTTAACTTTTTTTGTTTGCAGGGGGAAGATCAAGCCAGGGTGTCGGTAGCCTTTCATAAGCCCCCTCTTTCAGACGGGTGTGCAAATTCTTATTCCTGCAGTGAGCATTGTCTGAAGATTGTAAGAAGGGGAAAGAAAAGAAGTGGGCAGAAGGGCTGGACTGGCTGAGCCTGGAGCTGTGGCTGGGATCAGGGCAGCCTGGCAGGGTGAGGGTGATCAGAACAGGCGCCGTCAGAGCTGCGCCTGAATTCTGCAGAGATGTCACGTTCCTGAGGGATGTCTCCATTCTGAAAAATGCCATTTTGGGATCAAAAGCATGACCAGGAAAATGTCTAACCCGCCATGCACATGAGCTGAGTGTTTCCCTATTCCAATATTCTATTTTCATCAAAAGAGACCTTTTTATTCTGCTGCAGAACTGCTCTGCTTTATATCTAAAGAAGCAAGTTGTGTGCGGTTTCTTTGTAATTAAAATTCTTATCCCCAAAAACATGTTTTCCATTAAAAATTCCGCACTAATAAGTCTAAATCTTGTAACTATTGTCTCTGGAAATTTACATTTTGCTATGTGCTGCATATAAACATTTATTTCCTGCTCGAGAAAATGTGGGTTTTACCATCTGTAATATTCGTATTTGTTTCTCGGAGGGAAAAGTTGGGGTGACAGAAACATGATACAGGCACTCCTAAGCTCATTAAGAAAACAAGACCTTGTGACCAGGGCAAAGATGTTTGTTGCAGACCCTACTAAGCTTTTTCATATGCCTTTTTATTTTTTTATTGCCAAACTTGCTTATATGAAGGATTATATTTATGTTCGAGACCAATGCTATGCAGGTTATTTGGTTTTTTGTTTTAAATGTGAGTTTTTCAATATTTTAGCTGTTGCCTTAGACCAGACTTCAACATGGTCTGAAGGTTACAGAAGAGTTGCTCTCTGTGATAGAGACAGTCCCAAGAATCAGAGCATTTTTGCTTCACGACTTGATGTGCAATAGTTAACAGCAATGTTGCCCTCAATCACTTCTCACTTTTACTTTTGAGTTTTGCCAATAAGATGTAGTGGTACTTTATTAAAACCCATAATTGACTGCCATAGCTCTTGCTTGTTCCAGCCAACTCATTCATTCTGTCAGTGCTGTAAAATCTGATTTTAGAATTTCAGTTCTATTTCCTGCACAAAAGGGAGGCCCACAATGCTGTGTATTGAATTGCTTTTACAGCAGAATAGCCATGTTAACACTTCCCTTTTACCAGGAGGGTTTTCTCAACTTGCCCAGGCTCTTGTTCACCTGAGCAATTCAAAAGATTCAGCTCATTGCATCGTTTTGCTCTGAACTCTTTTAAATTGCTGTTGGCTCCTCCATTCTTCCAGATCCTTTACTGCCTATTCAACTCTGTCTTCCTAAATCACATTTCCAAGTAATAGCTCAGGACATTAGAGAACTAGTTTAAATCAATTTCTCTTTAATCTTGATTTTTCAAGAAAAACATTCAGTGTTGATGTAACATTTTCCAGGGATGGAGAATATCCTCCAACCCTTAGAAAACACTTCCAATGGTGCAATAAAAACAAAACAAAAATGTTTGCAGTTAGAATAATTAAGCAGAGCTAGTCCAGTTGCTTAGATCTTGTTTTCCTTTTGTCTACAACGTGAAACTGAAAAAAGCTGCAGTCACTTTCCCTATAAAACAGGTTTGTTTTTAAACCAGTGTGACCTCCTTACTCAATTTTTGTGGCTTTTTGGGCCCCTTGTAAAATGTGCTTCAACAGCTCCCAACTGTTATACACGTTTTTCCATTTAAATGTTTTTTCCTAACAGATTTAGCTCATAATTATATTCAGCTTTGAGAGCCTGATTTTCTAAATCACACAGCATTGTTGCCTTCCTTTCTGTACTGTGTGTTAGTGGTTTGGCATCTATTCTATATGTACATAAATGTGTAATTATATTTTAAAAAGATGTAAAAAAAAGAGGTCCATCTGAGGTTAAGCTGAGTTGTGCACTTTGAAAATAACATAGAGCAGGACCTTTACTTGATAAGGTGAGACCACAGCAAGTCTTGTTTTATTTGTTTCTTGGCAAATCTTGGTTCTGGGGAATTTCTTGGGCAAGTTGGAAAATGAACCTGTAGCACTTGGTAAATGGATATATTGCAGATGAAAAAACATTATTTCCTTTTCTTTGGTCAGACACTGCTGCACCTGAGTGTGTCTCATCCAACCACACTGGAGAAAGGGTAAAAGCAGCTGGAACATGCTTTGGACAGATCTTCCTGTGGACACATGATTTTCAGCTGGTTTCTTCCAAAAAAGCCAACATTTTGCATGTGATAGAGATACTTGTGAGGGAAAAAAAATAATTTGAGAAACAGCATCAAAATTCTAGTGTTCTGACAATATCTTCATTTAGTGTGTGTTGATAGCCTGACAATCACAAGTTGTCAGCATTAGATTTTATGTATTCAGTTCCTCTGGAAATTAGGCTGTTAATATTGACGTGTGTCCTGGAGCCTGGGAGGTCAGAGTAAAAAACTATAAACCTGTGATCAAAATTCAGAGGTGACCTGGCTGGGCCGAGGGAATTTGTCCCTCCAGCAACCAAGGAAGGACCAGAATCACTGCTCAAGAAATTTGAGGTCAAGTATAAAAAATAAGCTCCAAAAAAACCCAGTATCCAAAAATTACAGAGAAAAGCAAGCCAAAAAATCAAAGGATATGAAGAGCTATTTAGAATTCCCCAATTCTGGCATATGTGTGGCACTTTTTTCCCATTCTGGAAGAACCAAATGCTGTATTTAGGGAATGGGTTTCAGATTTTGCAAATATTTTCCTAGTGCCATTCTAGAAAATGAGTTTGTTGGCATATTGTTACGGGGGGCTTGTTCTGCTAAAGCATTGTAATGCCGTCTGTTTCTCAAGCTGATTTGGCTTTTACAGCTCAAATATTATATCCTACTTTTAGAACATATGGCAGCTCCTTTCAGGAGACAGAGAGAGATGTGCATCTCATTTCCAGAAATGGATCTTTTCCTTGGAGTGAAAGACTGCAAGTGCTTTTCATCTTGATTTTCCCATTCTTATTATTTTAACTAGACTTTCTTCTTCACCCCCTGCCCTACTTGTGCTGCTCCCACCAGCATCCCAGAAAAGGCAGAGCTTGCTGGAGTGAAGGGAAAGGAGCAATGCTCCTTTTTCCAGGTGGCTCCACACAGAGGGTGTGGGTGACCAGTGCTGCTGGGAGGCTCCAGGGCAGGCTGTGCTGTCCTGGGCTGCTCACCCAGCTCACTCTGTGCTCTTTGATGGAAACGCTCAGAGCAGGAGCTGCTCCACTGAATCCTTCAGAGGCTGCATCCCATGGCACTCTCTTACAGTGGTTTCATTCTGCATTCACTTCACTTGTGTGGGAGGTTTTTTCTCTTCTTAATTTCTTTTTTTGGTGGGGTTTTTTTTTTTGTGTTTTATGGTGGTTTTTTGGGTTTTTTTTAAAGTCTGCGTGGCAACATCAACGTTTCTTGCCGCTGTTGATGGCTTCATCCTCCTCATTGTTCCTTGCTGGAACAGGCAGTGCAAAGGGCCCCAGCACAGCAGAGCCTTTGTGTGCAAGGCAGAATGCCTGGCTCAGAGCAGTGAGAGCCTCTGCATTCACCCCTGGGTCTGCCTTGCTGTAAAGCCTTGCAGAGCTGAGGCTTTGCTCTGGGCACTTGGTCTGAGGTCACTGCCAAGCAGAGGCATTTATGGACGTAGCTTTAATGTTACAGCTTGATTGGCAGCCAGTTAACTCTGGGTCAACACTGGTCTGGCCACAGAACTGGATAAAGTATTTAGCATGATACTAATCCAAACTTCACTGAAAACAGGACCAGAGGATGTTGCATTATTTTGTTCTTTGTCCACGTACCTCCTGAGCTTTGTTTTGAAAACACAATAAAGTTTGTGTGTGAGGCTGTTAATCAGTTTTAGAATTTTATCTTGGAGATTTTTCATTTTAGTAGGAAAATATTCTGCATTTGTGCTCCCAGCAGGTCTCTTCTCTCACCTTAGCTCGCCTTGCTTCTCTGCTGTCATTCCCAGAGATCACCTGGCAGTCTCAATTCCTTGTCACGTGTCTGTGGATTCTTAAAAGTGAACAAGGAAAGCAAAAAGCTGAGGCAAGAGCAGGGAGCTTGTAGCATTTCTTGAAAATGGCATAGGGGAACCTGTGAGTCAATAACAGAGTAGGAATGGTTCATCTCCAGCTTTTAGTTGGGCTCATGATTAACTATGGCCACAAAGCACCAGGGTGGGCTCCACATCTGCCAGCACCCATCTGGATGAGGCAAATCATGTTTCTGAGGCTCTCTGGCCAGTTCAAATGTGGTTTAGAGGTATCTAAGGCCAACAGTCATTAATACTGCTGACCTTGCTTTTCCCTCTTCTATTCATATGTCCTTGTTGCTTTAGCAGCACGTTCTGTCATATTTTTGCCTCAGGTGTATCAGATTTTCTGTTCCTTAGGCATACCTGGGGCAGGCATGGTTGTCACTTTCTCCAGAGAAATGTCACCATTTATGTACTGTCATGGTGCTATATATGGACACAAATGATATCACATGATTTATAAGAGGAGCAGAACTTAAACCTCAGTATTTTGAGGAAGAACATAACAAAACAGATCCTTCTTGAGGCGGGAATATCTGATTTGCCTCTCCATGGCAGAGCAGGCTCCTCTTCCTGGGATGCAGTCGTGGCTGTGTGGCCTCCCAGGTCAGGATTGTCCTGGGCTGCAAAGATGCCAGAGGGTGAAGGAACTTTTCTTCTTCAGAAGCCTCAAGAAATTCAGGGCTGAAACACTGAGGGCACCAGAAGCTTGAAGGGGCCAAAAAGGGAGAGAGGCTGGGCTTGCTGCTGCATTTGCAATTGTTGCTGATCTGAATTCAGCTGAGAGCAACAGAAGTGTATTTGTCAAAAATGTTCAAAATGTTCAGGCTTGGTGTATAAATAATGATGTTTTTTTCTTTTCAACCTCAATGCCTGAGCTCTGTGGGTTTTTCTGGCCCTTCTGAGCTGAAAGACTATTTGTTTCAATTTAGTGTAGAAATATGAATCACTATTAATGTGCAGAAAATAAGGTGGAGCACCCTGCGAATGCAGTAGATGAGGTGACGTGCTCTTAGAAGAGTTTCACCAGGGATTTATGATCTGTGAAGTGCATTTCTGCAGCAGCAAATGCTGAGTTACCACCTCAGAGCTGGTTCACTCACCCAGGCAGATTGAGAGCGATACCAAAGGTACTGTGCCCTCTTGCCTGCTCCTGATTCTGGACGTGACCTGAAAGTTTTGAGTGAATACATCTCCTTCAGATTCACAGCTTACACCTAAAATAACATTCTAAGAAGTCCTCTCAGTAATAAAGTAAGAAGTGTTGCTCATTCTCCAGACAGGAATTACTGTCTGTGCTGAAGGGCTCGCTGCTGATTCAGCAGCCAGGCTGCTCCATCACAGTGGGGTTTTATTGCTGTGCAGGTGGCTCATCCTGTAACTTTGCAATTCTTTATGGCATAACCCTCCAGCTTGGCATCATTTCCTTCCACTGGAAGGCTTTTGCAATGGACAAGGCTTTGTTGTTCAGAGAAGGTTCTAAAGCATAAAAATTGGGAAGTATTTATGTTTTATTTGAGGAGGTAGGCAAAGGGTGAGCAGTCATTTTGCTTTTGTTGTGATGTGGACCTGTTAGAATAATGGCAGCATCTGGGCTCTGATCTGGGCAGTTCATCTGGCTGCAGTCTGGTTTTATGAGGCAGGTACAAATTAAAGTAATATATTGGCTGGTACTGGGTGTAGCATTTCCAGCAAAGATCCAGTCTGCCCCCTCAGAACAGTATTTTTTGTCACCAGAGACTGTCCACATTGGAATGGAAGCAATCACTGACAATAACAGATGAGGTTATTGAAGCATTTATGGGGAACATTTAAGCATCTGGACTTTATGGTGCTAGTATTGGTACCCAGCAATAAAAGTTCATTGGTGGTTTTTGTTTGTTTTTTAGAGAAAAAGAAGATGAGAAAATAGAATTGGGATCAAATTAGGTGTTTGCTGAGCCATGCTAATTGTTAATCTGAACTCCCATGGCAATGTTTAAATATCATTTTAGAACACTGAACCATTAAAGGTTTTTAAGTTTACTTGTGTTAGGAAGATGTAGTAGCAATTAATTTACCAACATGTTATGTGTTTACAAGGTACCTTCATTTCATGGGTGGCTGGAAGACAGAACATGCTTAGATTGTATTGAACTCTTAAGGCTTTTAAATTGGATGTTTTCTCTTCATGATCTTATTTGAACTCTGGCCAACCATGATGAATGTTTTCTTGTGTCTTTGACCTCACAAGAGACATGAAATAACAAATGTAGGTACTGGACTTTATTTACTTATTTGCTTAGTAGTTAAAACAAGAAAGCAAACAAAACCATGATGTATTTCACCTCTTCTCTCCAGCACCCCCTTGACAAATGGCTGTTGAAACAGTGCTAAACTGTGACCTTAAAGCCACAGGCGTAATGAAACTGTGATCTGGCAGATGTGACAGGCTCATCTTACATAAATCACTCTCTTTTGTCACTGCTGGCATAAGGCCAATGAATCTTCTAATTATTGAATGGCTTTTATAGCCCCATTATTTATAATCACTTTTGGACAGCAGCTGGAAGACAAGGATGGGACAGGATGAAACGATATAGCACAAACTATTATCATTTCCATAACAACTGCTGGGATTAGGAATATTTGATGATGATGTGGCTACCAGTGCAGTCTTGTCAAATGATAAAAATCTACTCGGCCTTCTAAGATGGGCTGCTGCCTCCTGGACCTTACCATGAAAATTATTCTATTAATTTTCCCAGAAATAGAGTATTGATCTCTCCAAGCATTAGCAGAATATATGTGTGAGTATCAGGGCCACCTTTACAACAGGACTTGAGGAAAATTGATGGTAAGTATTAGTAAGAGACCGTGGTGGTGCCCTGGCATTGCTGTTGGAAAAGTTTTAAGAGCTGTCTTCTGTTTCCCAGGAGCCCTGTCTACACCCCACTTTATAGTAAGATTTATCAGCAGATTGAGAAGTTGTCTTGAGTTACATTATTAATATTTTGACATTTCTTTTAAAAATAGGCTGTTGTTTTAAGGGAGTTGTAGATTTATAACCAGCCTAGTTAACACACTTTTCAGTTAAGGGGAGCTATTTTGGCTTTAATTATGGATGAGTTTGTGTTGGATACCTTCTGGTGGGCAGAGCAGGAACCCTGGAGAGAGGAGCACAAGTCCCCCAGCCTGTAGTGCCACTCAGCTGACATTGCAAGTCCACTGGCTGCTCTAGCAATCATGAGCTGCCAGTTCTCTGCTCATGCCTCTAAATGAGCAGGGTTTGGATTTTTTTGTTTGGCTTGGTTTTTGTAGGGTTTTCCCCCCCTCCTTATCTGCAGTAGCACAGAAATAAAACCCTGCCAACCACAGTAACTTATTAGTTAAATACCTTCAGATAGAGATCTTCAGATGATAGACAGTACTTTACAGTCAGGGGTTTATACTGCAAATCCAACATGTGCAATCTTTGTGTCTTTAAAAAATTGAATCCTTCCCTCTCAATGTAAACAGCAGGGTGGTGAGAGAGAGTCTTAATCCAGATGACTCTATTGCACTTTTATCCCTTTAGTGAGGCCTTTAACCTTTCATTGCTTCATGGCCCTGTTGTTTTGAAATGGTCTTTGTCTGGCCACAGAGAATCCCTCTGCTAAAGACACCTTTAAACAGAGATCCCGACAGGAGAAGGGGCATTCTGCTGCAATTCAGAAATGGAAAATAGATTTTTCTAGTTCAGGTGCTGTCAGTCAGCTGTGAATGTAGCAATTGGTTGCCTTCCTAAAGAAGGGTAAAGCAAAAAAATATATACTGGTGTAATCTGCTTAGAGGAGTGTAATATAGGTCAGGGACCAGTGTGTCCCAGGCCTGACCCTGACCCATCTTTGCACGAGCATCTATAGACTCTGTCAGAGTGTGGCTGTTTATCAGGATTATCTGGGACCATCTCAAACAGAAATGGGATCAAACAGCTGCAGTAATTAATATAAACATAAACTACAAAATTATAGTTTCCAAACGCGTAAAGCGCGAGTTTAAAATACATCTTCAGAATGCCCATATTGCACAGTCCTGGCATAGACTATCCACCAGCTGGCAGGAAGGTGCTGGCAGCCCCACAATGTTCACACTCAGCTTTTTCTTGGGGAAAAAAAAATTCAGATTCTGCTTGGTCATTTATGCAGTTTGCTTTCCCTGCTGGAAGGCAGCGTGGCAATAAAGGGAGAGGCTCGGCCCCAGGTCTGTGCTGCTGCTGGTGGTGGCACTGCTCTCCAAGAGGTGATGTTCTCACGCAGCAAAGTCAGTGTTGGATGATCCCACATGCAGCTTTCTTCCTGCAGAAACCGGGAATTTTAGCACCAAGTGTCAGAGCACAGTTCAAAGCTTCCCTGGTGATCAGCTAACTGTTGGAGGACAAATGTGTGACAGAATTGTGGGTTTGGAAACAATGTGCTTAGAAACAGCCAATATTTTTCATTAATCACAAACCCTGTAATCTAAGTTACACATTGAGCTACAAAAACCTGACAGTTCATTGTTTCTCAAAAAACCATATATCAGTAAATGTTTTTATTTTTGCTATGAGAGATATTTCCCCCTTGGGTTTCTTTTTACTACTAAAATGATGTTACCTTGTAATGGCTGGGGAGGGTGATAGATGTACTCCAAAGTACAGTATAATAATTAGGAAGAATAGATTAAATCAGCCTTTTTTCTCTGTGTTTCATTCAAAGGATTCAGATAAGATGGAAGCATCTCAGATTTGGAGTCGTACTGTGAGGAGTGAAGCAGTGAAAATTTGGTTCTCTGACTGTACCTTCACATTAAAAAAGGGCATTGATTTTGTTGAAAGGAAACTGTTGCAACAGCACCAAAAAAAAAATCTTTGAACATCTTACTTGTGAGCTATAAATTTTGGTGAGCTTTTCATTTTTTGTGTGTGTCTGATGATCTAAGCTACGTGTATCAGCCTAATTTTCATCACAGAAATAACAAGGTGATTTTTCTGTGTGCAAATGAACAATTTCCAACATATCCTGACCAGCACAAAGGAAGAATGGACCACTGGGTCTTCAGACCTGTATCCTCTGCTTTGGAAACTGCTGTTCCTGGGCTGCATCTCCTGCCCTTACACTATTATCACTGTTGGATCTTTTTACATCCATTTAGCAGAGAAGAAAAGAAAGGATCTCAAAAGAGTAAATGTAAAATCCAGTCTCCATGAGAACAGGGGAGTATTTTGAAGGCCAAAATATACTTCTGGTTGACACAGCTCCCCTCTGAAGGAAGTATTTTCTTGAGAACAATGACATGGATTTAAATTTTAGAAAGGGGAGGATTTTTGCATAAAATGAGGTGATTCTGGGCACCTGCCCATCTTTTGGTAGTGGCTGGTGCTTGGACAGAAGCCATCAAAGGTGAGGCTTGGTCTCAGAGGGAGTTTGCACAAGCCAGCGATGCCCCCGAGGATCAGAATGAATTTTCCTGCTGAGATTTGCACAGAGGAGGTTCCTTAAATGTCACTGGCATATTTTTCAGGTTCTCAGAGATTATAACAGCACCCATTTTGGACTAAGGGTATAGCAGAGTTTATAAACTTTTGTGCAGCACCAGAACCCACTAAATAAATCCAGTGTCAAGCCTGTGCCCTCTCAGCTCAGGGGAGATTTTTGGAAGAGATCAGAGCAGAGAGAAGCATTTGAAATGGCAAAAAATCCAACATGTTCCAGGCTGGATGCCTTTGGCAGCTTCCTGCATAGAGTTAGTTTCATGTGTTAGCTCATTTTCTTCTGCCATGCAGTGGAGGGAGTTCCTGAACCTGCCTGTGCCCACAGCTTGTGGCCCCAGCGACTGCTGAGCTGAGATCATCAGAGCTGCAAGAAGCCTTCATTTCTGACAAGACTTTCCTGGATTTTAGGAGCAGGAATGTAGCTCAGCAAGATTTTTGGGGGTTGGGTTTCTTTTTGCCTGGATTTTTTTTTCCTTCTTCTTCCTTCTCTTCTGAAATAAAAATGTAATAGAAATAAGCATCGCTCTGAGCCCCCAGCGGGGACACTTATGTGAGTGTAAGTGTTGCTACAGCCCCTGTTTTTGCAAGTGCCTTTTTAACTAGTGCTTCAGTGACTCAGCTGGGAAATCCCAGCTCCTGCATAAACCAAATAACCAAACTTTCCAGCGGGGCCATAATAGACTGAGATGTTAGATGGAATGGGCGCAGAGGGAAGCTAAAAGCAGGATATCATCATTAAATTGCATATATTCTGTGGTCAAACAAGCCCTAGCTCAGCAGAGCTTTTTCACCTCAAGATATTATTGTGACATAAGTCATTGAATCAGGGATCACACAGTATTTTGGAAGAAAGTTTACTTATGAGATACATGCAGTTCTGTGCATTAATTTCTTCCCTGGAATAAGCCCTTGTGTTATGCCCAAACAGTTTATCATATTTGTCCTTTTTTGCTATGAAAATCCACCTTGTCTTACTCTCCCCTCTGCAAAGAAATATATGGAGTGTTTAGTTAAAAGATAAAGAATGACTTTATTATTTCAGCAGATGCTGGTTTTTATGTGTTTGGAGTAAAACAACGTGGTATGAAATCCAACATCTGGAGTTTGGACAAGTCGGCTCTGATATTGAAAAGCTGTAGCCCACAAGTCTACCAAACCCTCCAAGTGCCTCCTATGTGGGAAACAAATTTTATGGTGTAATAGCTGGAGACCATTTGTTAGAAAATGGGTTGATAATTTTCTCTGGGAGTGAGGGGTGTTGTGTTGCTGGTGTTGCTCAGGAAAGTGTTTTGAGCCAATTATATCTCCCTTAATTTCAGTTTTTTTGTTTCATTTCTGTAATGAGCATCTTGGTCTTCAAAAATTTCCTTCTGTTAATCACTGGGCCTGCTGCCTGAGCCTTTCTTTCTTCAGTAAGAGATTTAATTAAAAGAAAAATCTGTCAAGAAGATCTAAATACAAATCACAAAATTATTTTAGAAATTTGACATAGTACTTCAGACTGGGGGGATTTTTGTGCTTAGTTTTTAAACCAACATTTCTGGTACCACACTGCAGGGCTGCAGTAGTTTTATCCTGCCCACAGTCATGTAACAGTCTGCACTTTGTTATTTCACCATTTGCCTGGTGCTGCTTCTGCCTCCCAGACCCACTGTCCGACTGCACTCCATTGCAGTATTATTATTTTTGATTTGCTCTGCAGTGATTCCTAGCGGCTCCAGCCAGGAATCTGCAACTGTGAGGCTGTGTTCAGTGTCCAGATGTATTGAGATGATCTCTGCATTACATATTCACAACTCAAAAACTCATAATGCAAATGATAAAAGACTGAAAACAGTGGTTCAGCCCGAGGTCCATGTAGTGCAGCATTTTGGCTCCAGCTGGGGCCATAAATAAGATGCCTGGCAAAGGGATGGAAAAGAGCAAGGTATTTGATATTCCCCCACTTCTTTCCTAGGTCTCCCAGCCACCAGCAATTAATGTTAAGCCCAAGGGATTTCCTTTTCCCTCTTCAAGGCCAGGTTGGATGGGGCGTTGAGCAACCTGGTCCACTGGAAGGTGTGGGAACAAGGTCACCTTTAAGGTCCCTTCCAACCCAAACCATTCTGTGACTCTGCAGCCCCCACTGGGTCTGTCTTTCAAGTGCTTCTGCATCTCCCCTTGAATTTCCTGAGTCAGCTGCTTGTCCCCAGAGTGCTCTCCAGGGAGAGCTGCACAGCCTGCAGACTCCTGTCCATGATGATTCTGAGCCAGGCCCCTGCTCAGCTTTCCTTGGAGTCTCCCAGTCCTTGTGCTGGGAGAGGCAAGCAGTGCCCAGTCCCCAGGTGACCTCAGGACATGCTGGAGACTGATGTCCACAGCAAGCTGCAGCATCCCTCTCTTGGTCCTTGTGTGGCAGCTGCTCCAGGCTTTGATCATCCTGGGTGCATTTCTCAGAAGCTTTTCCAATGTTTTGGTTTTTTTTTTCTTTTCATTTTAGAACAGAAGAGTTTCAGTCCCTGGTTTTGCTCTTCAGTCAAATGAATGTCAGTGTTATTCCAAACTTGGAAGTATTTTTGAGAAAAGACTCCATTAAGTTTCTCCAGTTCATATGTTCTGCTACAAAACAGGGTTTGGTATTCAGCAACTGGCAATGTTCATTAACAGCTACATTTATTTTTATTTTTCTTTTCTTTTTTGTATGCTCTTTTTGTTTTGTTTTGTTTTCAACTCATTTATCTTCTTTCACACTTCTGAAGACGTTCAAACCTGAACAGGCAAATAAACAGATTTAAGTGAAAAGCATTGGATATTTTTTGTTGTTTTTAAGGACTTTGGGTGCTCTTAACTTGTTAAGTCAACACTTTGGGTGCTCTTAACTTGTTAAGTCAGCACTTTTGTAACCCCTTCTGTGTGTTGGGATAGATACCATTGGAAAGTATAGCACTTGTTTGATTTTTTTGCCATTTTCAGCTTTATTAGTAGCTCTAATGGGGGCAGCTTTTGTCTTCTGTCTCTCTGCCCAGAGACTTGTAAAAGCAATACCTTTATTATTTCTCTTCTTTTTCCTATCATCTGTCTGTCTGCATTTGCTCAGACAAATAAGTGATAAACAGGAATGATGATCAGTTTAACACCACAGGAAGAACGATGCATTATGAGACAAGAGAGACCTCTTGTTTACAGCAAGTTATTTTTGGTAATTAGCCATTTGTAGAGGAAGATGAGCCTCTGCTCGTAAAGCCAGCATGCCATAATTTAGGGGGCTCGGAATGGAAATCTAACACTTGCCTCAATTGGAAGTGGTAATTGTGTGCATTCAGAAATAAATAAATGTCTGTTTTTTCTCTTTGCAGGAAGCAGGCTGAACAAAGACCTGAGGCATTATCTCAACCAGAGGTTCCAGAAGGGGTCTCCGGATCACGACCTGCAGCAGACGATCCGCGACAACCTTTATCGCCACGCTGTGCCTTGTAAGTGACACCCCTGGGCCTGCTGGGCTCCCCAGGCTCCATAAACAACCTCAAATTCATTTCTGGGGCAGCCTCCCTGTGGCACTGTGCACGGCTGTGGGGGAGACTGTCTTCAGTTTGGGCAGGCTTCCATGTGTGGCAGCAGATAGGGTTGAAAAGGAAAATGATTCATCTCTGAATGAGGCTTTTCTGATTACCTTTTTGGAGCAGTTGATGGTGCGATGCAAGCCTTGTGATGCCTGCTTTTGGAGGAAAAACCCTAAAAAAAGCTGCCATGAAGTGATTGCTTGGCTTAGGAAATGATCTGTGTTAATATCAGAATGGTGAATGTTGCTTATTGGTTTAAAACCTATGGATAAAAAAGAGGCTTCTATTTTTATTTCCTGAGCAGAACTTTATTTCTGATGCTTGTTTAACCTGTAGAATTGAACAGCATTTTATGGCTGGTTGCCATTGTTGAAGGCATCTGCCACTGTTGGAAGGTCATCCTTGATTCATGTAGGAAATAAACAGCAAGAGTTAGCAAAGCTGAGAAAGAAATGCTCATTTCCACTCAAAAAAACCAAACCAAACCAAAAAAAAACCCCAATGCGCAACCAAAAAAACCCCTAAAGAAAAAACAAAACAAAACAAAAAAAAAGCCAAACCAACCAACCAAAACAAAGCAAAAAAACCCACAGCAAAACAAGAAAAACCAAACAAGCAAAACAAAAAAGACCAAAAAAAACCAACAAACCAATTGAAAAAAAAAACAGCCAGAAAAAAAACCCTAAGAACTCTGGAGCATGGTAATCCTTAGAAGGTCAGAATCATTACTCAAAATGAGGCTGTCCTTGGCATTTTGGGAAGACATACAAAGAGTGGAGAGTGATCCTACTTTGTTGCACCTCTGTTTGACATTCTCCAGGTGGCAGGGGACACTCTTCTGAGGAAAAGCTCTTTTTGCTTAATTTGGCTGAGCTCTGGAAATCATGATATGCCCTTTAGATCAGGCTGGAATAAGTAAACATCTTAGTTATAGGATACTGAGATAAGCAGCAAAATAATTTGAAGTTTTCTGTCTCATTTTTAATCAGAGATTGTTTATCCTGGTAGACTTATATAAATATTGAATAATTATGTTGCAACTCAGAAATCAGTATTTGCCAACAAATATCACATAGTGGTACACACAGTAGTAGTCATTTTCAGTCTAAGTGTTTTGTGCAGGAGGGCTGTGTAAGACCAGTTAAAATTGAGTGGTAACACTGACAAATGTTGATTTTTCAAATGGCAGATGCTGTTATAACACCATTGAGTTTATGCTCATTTTATCAGTGAAAAGCACGAAACAAATTGTGTTTAAAGAACATAAAAGGACATGAAGAATAAATATGGATTATTGTTTTCTATTGAACGCTTCCATTTGCCGTTTTGTCAACATGAAATATGATTATTTTTCAATCACCTAACTTGGCAGGCTGAGGATTTTTAGGGCATTTTGCAAAAAGTGCCTTCCAGGAGAGCACGTGCAGTGTTAGCTTGGGAGATGCAGTGTTGTGATACTAATGCCCTTCTGCCTAAGTGTGAGATTTCATTTCCTAAAACAGCAAATAAAGCAAATGAGTGTAAGTTCTGGGGAGACATTTTACACGTTACCAAGGTTACATTTTGAAATGCTTTCCATTGATTCTTTTGTCTGATTTATTGAACTTGATGGTGAGCTAAGCTGCTCGGACTTGCTTTTGATTTAAAATTAAGAGCAGTGAAAGTGATTCCTGCTTTTTCAAAATAGCTGGGGGAGATGTGGGTTGTTGGTGTGTTAATAAGAACATCAGTACTTATGTTTCACTTATGAAACAAGTGGAAAACCTGAGAAGTGGTGTTAGTTATTGTATGTATCCATACTTTCTAAATTGTTGGGCAGGTAGCATTTAATTTTTGCTTCATTTACTGTGAGGATGGTATTAATGGTATCTTTTAGGAATGATGCTAATATTCATGTGTGGCTTGGAATGAGACTGCTGCATGGTGGGTTGGGATGCTTTACAGGTCTGGAGATTAATCTGGCTGTATGCTCATATTTTTATTCCTTGGTACACGTGACCAGTAAATCCAGAGCCCTGGACCAATCTCTAGTGCTAATGGATTATCAGGCCTTGTATTTTGAAAATGGAATTCCCTGATGCTTATGTGGTAAACACAAACAAGAACACAAGGTCACTTGGACTGAGCATGCTTGGCCTGACAGCTGCTTTTTATTGCACTAATATAAGGGCTAAATGAAGTGATAATTAGTAAATGCAAAATGCAAAAAGGTGCTGTTAACCGGTTCTTGCCCAGAAATTCTGGTGAGAATAGCACGTGATTGAGCTCTGATTGGTTTGGTACAGGTGGTGAGAAAACCCAGAAGGTTTCTGTTTCTCACACAGCCCTGTGCCCATCCTGTGCTTGGCTCTGGAACTGAGTGAAGTCCTTACAGCTTTTGTAGAAGTCAGAGGCCAAGCAGAAGGGAGGAAAGATGCAGGATGTTCGCCTCAACCTTAATATTTTCTTAATGACACTCTGCTTAAGCATAATTTAGTTTTTTTTTTCTTTGGGAGAGTTGGTTAAGAGTTTGATTTATTTTCTGGTGAACCCTTGAGGATGAGTGGGATGACATCAGCTCCCAGGGGCCGTACGAGCATTTGCCTGCATGGGTGACACAGGATGGTTTTCTGAGAGATTTCAGAGGATTTTATCCCTAAATGTGGGTACTACCATAAAGAAATGAGACCTTGAAATGGACCCAAAGGTCCATTGTTGAAACAAGTTGGTGAACCACACACATATTTCTGCAAACTGAAGTCTTCCCCTCTCCTCAGTGCCATCTGCCCCTCCAGCACGCTTCCTCCGAGTCCTCATACCCTCAGCTTCCAGCTCCCCACTGAGCTGATCTTTTCCTGCAATGCTCTGTAGTAAACAACAGCTGTGACAAGATTCCAGGTGGTCTCCAAGCTTGGTTGTCATGAGTCTCGAGTGCTCTGCTGTTCCTGTCACACCAAACCCACGGGTTTATTTACAGACCCAAGGCATTCGCCTCCGAGTTTACAACTTGAGCTGTAGCGTGAGCTAGGACCTAGACAGAGTAAGGAAGAGGGGCAGGGCACCTATTTATAGATTTGGATGGTGTATAAGTGGTTATCAAGCCATGCTGCAATGGATAAATCTTTAGAAGAGTTAATATAGTTCAACCACTGGATTAGCTCTACTTCGCGTGAACCACCACTGGGCTGTTACTTCCTTGACTTTCTTCCTGAGGCTTTAATTTCATTGTAAACTTCACCCAAGCCTTTACTTTTCAATATTTTTTGTCTTTTGCTTAAGAAAAATCAGGATTTTAAAACTTGAGCAAAGTTATTCTCATAGATGTTCAGATGAATTACTGTTTTCATTCCTAGCATGTAGTTTCCATTGTCAAAACTAGACAAAAATCCATGAATACATCATCCAGATGAGTATTATGTTGGTGCAGTCTTTAGCTATCCCTTTTCCTTCTTTTGGTTTGAAGTACCACATTTTCCCTGTCTTTTGATATGCCTAGTGAAGATGACCAGAAATAATTCTCTGTTTTGGGGTAGTTAATGGCTCCATTGAGCTTGGACCTTATATTGTGAGATGGCAACAATTCCACAATTACCCCTTGGCCATGCCTCTACCAGAAGTGCTTTGATTGATGCAAAAACTTGGTCCACACCTTATTTCTGCAGTGGATTTCACTTACTCCAGCTCAATTTGCCAGCCCAAACATTTGAGAGCAAGAGGGAAGGTTTGCCAACTGTGAGAGGCATCTTGCTGGGGCACCCTGTGCCCCATTTGGGTCCATCTGTGCTCACAGAAGTTGGTGTGATCTGGAGGAGGCTGAGGGTCAGTGATGCAGTGTGTTGGCATTCTGGCTTTAGGTTTCAGAGTGTGTTTCTAGGAGCAGGACTTTCCCAAACAGGACTGTTGTCTGTGAAGATTCACCCAGTGGAATTTGTGATTAGTTGGAAGTTCATGTAAGAGTATATCCATTAAATGGGTGTTTCCAAACAGCCCTGCTGAGGATATCTGTGCAATAGTGTTTATTGAGAAAGGAATGTGATAGCAACTTCTTTAAGGTACTAATGCAGCAGCCTGTCCAAACCACTGTTCACAGAAGGCTGAACACACAGGATTGTCTTCCTTTTTTTTGAAATTATGGCAGAGGGTGTCTGTTTAAAATAAACATGCAGTTCTGGCTACTTGTCCTAGTTGCTTATACTCAACAATCTGGCAGCAGTTTTCTGTTCAAAGTGCAAAGAGGAATCAGAAAGATGATACTTCCATAAAAGCTTATCTCAGCATGTTGTTTAATTTTGGGGGTTTTTTTCCATTTACTTGATTCTCCACTTGTTGAGGCAGTCCTGTGTGACATGCCAAAGCAGTATACCTGGCACAGACATGACTGAAATAACTGAAATCCTGTTTCAGTCCTGTGCAATTCCTTTCCTTGACAGGCTGCAGTCTTCAGAAGCAAAGCTCTGGAAGGTGCAAGGTCTTTTTGATGGTAGATGAAAAGGTGACAGTGTCTAGCCTAGAGTTAAGTCAGCCTAGACACTTTGTGGCATTCTTCTTTTTATTTTTTCCCCTTTTCTTCACAAAATTGGCTTTTAAAATGTCAGGGGGTCATCATTCAACAGTTGATTGACTTCCCCAAATCAAGTGAAGTCCTGGGATTAATTGACTGGAGATGTGGATGTTAGAGGTTTACCACTTGCATTTCTGCTGTCTGTTCTCTCACCTTCCCAGAGTTTGATCTGTCCCTCTGTCCTCAATCACAGCACACTAGCCCCAGCTGTTGTGGTTGGTCTTATAGGGGAACATGGAGCAAAATGGAAAGAAATGGATAAAAATCAATAGTTGTAAGTGTCGAGTGACGTGTGAGGAGGCTCAGAAAAAGGCAACAACACTCAGGCACCTGGCTGGCCTGAGCTCTCACATTTCAGTGCGAAGTTGGAGAGTAAGTTTCTTTATTCCAAGTGATCTCCTGGTGCAAAGGAGAAGTCTCCTTCCTAAGCAAAACAAATAATATTGAACAACAGAGCCTCACAGCTTTGATAGGACAAACTTTAGTAAGTGATTGTAGACTGCACAGTGAAGCTTTTTCTCTGAATTCAAAATTTTCATGGATAATTGAACTTTCAAAGGGAAGTTTAGTTTCTCCTGGAGATGGATAAAGCTGTTCTGTGCATAACCACCATAATCTGCAGGTAATGGAGGACTAGAGAGACTAAATGGGCTGGGGTGTGACAAAACTCCTGTCAGCTGTGCAGACTCAGGTGATTTCCCAGGACAGTTTTTAAAGTCCTATAGCTCTGGGTTCGCCCATAAGTATTTCTGAACTTCAGAATGAATTGATAAAAGGGATATGCAAACCAGGTTACAGAAGGTTCTTTTCATTAGAATAGAGAGCATAAAAGTGTATCAGTATACTGGGAAAAATTGCTGAAGTAAAGCATAAAGAGCTTTATGTTATAAATGAATGTTTTTGCATGTGTGGATATTTGAGTTACAATTTCCAAGTTATATTTAGTTACTAATTTTTATTAAGGATAAACAGAATCACTGACAGTGCACATTAGTTTTCCTCCCAGGCAATAAATCATCAGTTTATGTACACAAATGTTCCTGAATTCTCAAAAGACCTGCAGATGTATTTATTATCCAAGTACCTTTTGTTGCAGTTCCCTTCCTAGAGGTGTAATTCTGCTTTTGTAATGAGAAATACTTGCAGGGTCCATTAAATATTCATTTGAAGGCCCACACTGCTAAGGGGAGGAGCAGAAGACCTTTTTCTAACATGTAAAAATAATGAATTGTTTTACAAGATTCATGTTAGGAAAAAAGTTTTAAATATTTTTAAAATAGTGCCATTATCACTGGGTTGCAACATATGGGTACCAGCAGTACATGAAAATAATTTTTCTTAAGAATATTTGTGTGTGAGTAAATCTAACTCTATATAATATGAGGTATATTTTCCATGCCACCTAGTGTACACACATTTGATTTTTCTTGTTTTTTCAGCAGAGTACAACCACTGGCTTTAGAAAATCCTTATACCTGTGTTCCAGGGAGTGCCAAATTGCAGCAGTGTTCCCTGCAGTTTTTAAGGATATAATTCATTCACTTATTAGTGAACCAGATGTGTTTTCACTTTTATAAGAGAGAAAAAGACCCTGTTCTGAGCAACAGGGCCAGTATTTCTATAGTTTAGTTCCTTTCTGTAGACAATAATTTTTGTTTAATCTGGAAGACTTCAGGACCTTTTTCCCATCTGGTCTGTCCTTTCAGATCAATAGCACGTTTTGTGCCAGCTAAACTATTGTTTGGGGGTAGGTTTGTTTGCTTTGTTTTTTTGTTGGTTTTTTTTTTTTAATTTTGGAAATAAAAGCACTTATGATGGCAAATATTGCTCCATCTGCTTCCCTGTTTGTGAGGAATAGCTTTTTTGTGTTTCACTGTACACCAGTTGGAATGGCATGAGGCACCAGAGAGCAGCATAAAGCAGAGGAGCTCAGCCCTGTGTGCTCTCCCATGCCACTTGCCAAAGGAGATTTGGGTAAGGAGTGTGGGAAGAGATTACACGGCCAGTTTTCTTTGTTTTCTTTGTTACTCCCCAGTGTAGTTAATTTTGCAGGTTTTTCATGGCAGTTGCTTTGTGCTAGGAAGCAGCTGCGAGTGGATGCTCAGGTGCAGTGCAAGCAGTGCCTGGGCATTTGTTTTAAAACATCAAGGCTGCCAAGGTGAGAGTCTCTGGGAGAGCAGAGAGGGAATCAGACCTGAGAGCAGGGACTGCTGTTTGGAGGTTGAAGGGGTGGAGATTAATTACCCCACATTATTTACCTCAAAACTGGCTCTGTCCTGCCATACTTTTTCATATGATCTCCCAGGGTCCTGATTAGATCTTTTGTGATGGCTGCAGTGCCACAGCTTTAGATTTCTAGGCAGTTTGATTTCTTTTCAGCTATCACCATGCATCTGTTCAAGGGCTTCAGAGTATTGATTATGCTACAAGGCAAGAGAATGAGTGTTCCAAGCAAAAGGATTGTTTTAAAATGAGGTAAAATCAAACGTGTAGCTGTTCTTTAACCTGCTTTTCCACTCACATTTGTAGCTGGGCTTCACATTTGGTATTTCATTATTAACTCCCTGCAGAAAGCACCCATCACTGTATAGGTATGTTTATGCTTGGGCATGTTGGTGGTTTCACCATTACAAAAGTCCTGTGCTTCCCATCAAAGATGTCAGTATTTAAAAAGGAGCACCTGTAAATCACATTTATAGGAGGTTGTTCTGGTCCAGTGTGATACCTGCAATACAGCTACAGTGGGCAGAAGCAGTGGGATTGTAGGGGAGGGGTTTCCTGTGTGATTCCCAGTCCCACATCCTGCTACCCTGGCAGTCCCTGAGCCCAGGGGGGCAGTGGCAGATGCCAGCTCCGGATGGTTTGATGGGGGGGCAGAGTTGTCACATTTGATCCTCAAACAGTTATGCTTTTTTTAACATTACATGCTTCCTCACATAAAGTGTGTTGTGTTTGTCCTCTAAATCCTTTTTGTCTTTATTTCAGCAGAGGGGTGATTAGCTGTGGAATCATTTATGAGGCTGTTTAGATTCTGCTAGCTGGTTTTCTTTGGGGAGAGTCATATCCAGTACCTTTACTGGGAATAACTCTGTAAATTCATCTTCACTGATTTCCTTCCCCCCCACCCCAAGTGAATAAGAGGGTAGGAAAAAATAGAACAAATATTTGTGGTTCTGCCCCTATTGAAGGAAAAGTAAATCTTTCTTATTAGTCTTAACAGTCTAGATGTATCCTTTTTTTATGATGTTCTCTTGAGTAATTAGAGCTTTGAGTTATGAAGTCAAGATTCCTGGGTCATTGCCAGAACAGATTTATTTAAGGGGGACACTAGTTCTCTGAATTCCTTTTAAAGGGCTTTGTTAATGTCCCAGACTGCTCTTAATTAGTGATTTAAGAGGGAATACATCTGTTTCACTGAGGATTGTGAAAATTTTTATTTAAATGGAAATGCTGAATAAATGGCTCTTTAAAAGGCTAATGTATCTTCAAAATGAGATGTGTATCACAGAGTAATCAGGTGAATAGTGATCTAGCAGTTCTTCTTGCATGGTCTTTTTCAGCTGAATATGGAGGAAAACCTCGTCAAAGACCTTTGGAAGTATCATCTGCTCTTGAATTGTATTTCATATTTCATCATTCATTCTCTATCTGAGCTTTTTCATTGTATTTCAGGTTTAACACTTCATTTACCAGAGGAAAAAACAGTAAACAGAAGTTGATGTTGGTGAAAGGCCTATATAAAGGCTTATTAGAGACCTTGGTGATACTTTGTTTTTTATCTTAGACCATCATGGCAATTCAAGCACCAAAATTAAAAGTTACTTAATGGGACATTTGTCATATGCTAAAACTGTGCAGGTGATCTTTGCTGCATTCGGGATTTGACCTGGCAAACCTCAGAACAGAGGGGCTGGAGCAGATGCTTAGGGAAGGAGGAGCTCCACATTAAGAAGCTGCTCCTGCTTTTAGCAAACTCCTCCTTGAATACACGAGGAGATGGCTATTAATAAACACAGCATTGCCATCTCCTACTGTTCACAGGCCTTTTGAATTAGTAATCAAAACCTTGACACTGGGTGTTTTTGACTTTTTTCATACAAATGTTGATTTATTACTTACTACCATCTTTGTTTATGTTTTTCTAGGGTGTGAGTTTTTTAGTGTTTTCTTTTGTTCAAAGGGGAATAACACAGGAGAGCTGAAAATGTGCTTGGGTAGTGAGGTTATTAGCAATTTTCCTAAATCCAGGTATGGAAGGTTTTGAGGAGAGCAGCAAGTGTTGCTAGATGTGAAGGAGAGTCAGGGAAAGCCCAGCAGGACACTACATGGCAGTGCAGGAGTAGGAAGGCTGGACTCAGCAGTGGGGCAGAGCTGGGCCCAGTTCTTCCAGGAATGTGAACATCCCATCGTGTTCATAAATATCTTCCCCATTTTTGCATTTCCATAATTTAAAGGTACAGATTGCTGTCTCACTTAGCAATCCTCTGCAAAATGCCCAGTGTTTTCTGGAAGGGAAAAGCTGATGAGATGCAGTCGTGCTGCTCCTGTGTAGCTAACCACACTGGAGAATCACACTGACAGACATTCAGTAAATTGCCCACATTATAGAACATTGATGATACCATTAAAGTGGTAAATTTAATATTATAGTTCTATTAGATTTCTCCCTCATTAACTCTGATCTGATAAACAACCTCCAGCATATTTTGAAGGTAATAATCACCTTACAATCACTCCTGCTCCTCTCTATCTGGCATTTCAAGCTCCTATAGATTTACAGCTCTTCTGTCATCTAATCTGTACTTACTCCTTTATTTCTTCATTGAACTTGTGCTTACAGACAGGCAACCCTTTTCTAGAAGGCCCTGGGCATGCAACTAACACTTTATAGCCGGAATAAAGTCATCCTAAATCCCATTCCTTAGATTTTGCACAAAATGGGTGTGAGGGAATAAACCTAACCCAGAGTTCAGGCAAGCAGGCTGCAGGCCTGCAGAGGTATTCCAGGACTGAGCACTTTCCAAGGGCTGGAACTGGGGAGTGCTGGCAGCAGTGGGGTGTGCTCTTGGCTTTTGCAAACAGGTATCACAGCAACCTCTGTAAATGGAAATACAGGTGGTGAAAGGGGCATCACGGGCACAGAGCAGCCCTGCTGCAGCGTGCAGGAAGATGGAAATGCTGAAGGAACCTTTGTCAGCCGTGTCTGTCTAGTGGAGACAATTTCCACTCCTAAGCATTAATCCTCCAGCAGCAAACCCACAGCTTAACCGAGTAACCTCAGCTCCTCTCGGCTGGCAGGAGGCTTCCAAGGAGGTATCACTTGCCTCTTGTTTTCCTAAGTGAGTCATGCTTTGATTAGAGTGCTGTCTCAGGGAGAAGGTGGTTGTTATACATCACCTATCACAATGTAAAAGTGGAAAGCGACACTGAAATGCTGACCCTTAATCTGAAGTGCACCATCTGTGTTTTATTTCCACATCTTGCTGAGTTTACAGTTATTTGAATTCACAGTTTGTTCCCCATTTGCTGTTCCCACATGGTAAGTGAACTGGATCCAAAATGTACCGATGAAAGAATGAGAAGTCTGTTGTAGAAGTTTGTTCCTACCTACAGGAGTGCTCTATCTCACACTTTTTCCACCCTGTGAGTTAAATCCCAGCTGTAAAATCTTGTCTCAAGATGCCCTTCTTTCATGGTGGGAAGCTGGGGTTACTGTAAGGACAAAGACTCCTTTCCCCATCCTGAAGTGATTTATGATTTGCTTATGACTTTCAGCTCTAGAAAAGGTAGAGTTCTTACATCTGACAAAGTATTTGCTTTGCTGTTCCTGTAAATTTCTGCGGAAGCTGATCTGGAAATAAGCTCTTGGTGTTGGAGCACCACTCTTATTTAGTATTTATTTTCTGTTCATATGAGCCAAAGTGTTTGATGCTAAATTAAGACTGAGTATAATATAATGATGAGAGCTGTAATTATAACTGTTACAGTTTTTCATGGTGTGACTTTGAACTACTCTGATTTTAGAATGGACGAACAGCTCAAAAACAGTTTAAATTTCATTTATTCTCCCTTCCCTCTATTTTTTCTATCAAGAGCAACCATTTTCTTAAGACATAACTAACTGCAAAAAAAGATATAAAATTTAAACATGTCGTATTTCAAAAGCAAGCCATCAAAACGCGGAAGGCTGTATAAACTTAAATACCTTCTTTGGCTTTTGCTGTAGACCACACAAGCTCTGAGAAATTGATTACTCTGGTACTGGAATGGGCTTTCATGATACAGAAACAGAGGTTTGCATTGAATTTCTTTCTTTGTGTGTGGGACTTTTTTTTTTGAAAGAGAAAAAAAGCCTTTAAACCCCAGATTAAAAATAAGTCATTTCATTGTTTCCGTTTTCCCTTCTTCTAAATCTTATGAAAGGGTTTCCATAAACGATTGGGGAGCTGCATCTCTGAATAAATCTAAAGTAAAATGCTCAATTTCTTTTTTTAATAAAGAGGCTTTTTTTCTGGAATGTTCCATGCAGGTACTGCCTCATTGAAAACTTCATCTTGCCGAGAGAGTTTCAGTGTGGCTCATGTAGATTGTTTTATTTTGTGGACATGAAGAGGAGGGGCGAGGAATTTGGAGTAATTTATTTTCATATTGCAGTCTTCAAATTTACTGTGTGCAATATTCTAAACCAAATATTATCAAAGGCTTTGGACTTCCCACAGCAGCTTTGATTTTAGCAGACATAAACCCAAAAAATAGTCTATGCTCCAAGAGGCCAGTGTTGAAAGATCAGAAAGGTGATCTTGAGCAAAGAATTTTTGTCTCTTTTTTTTTTAAACAAGAGACATATAATGGGCCAGCACCTTGGCCCAGATGGTGTTTTCATGAAAATACTGATGTCAGATAAATTTAAGACTGTTTATAAGCAATCCAATCTCCTGCCAGTGTGTGGCCATGTCTCCTATAAAGGTAATGCAAGGGTTGCTGGCTCTCAGTGATGTTTTGCCCCACTTATTTCAAGCACTTTTGAGGACTGGATATGCCAGCCAGAGCAGTGTCTGTATTTGCTGCTGGGTTTGGTGCTGGGAGAGGATGATGCTTTCCCTTGCCTGGCCCTTTCACACAGGTGCTGGGAGCCTGTGAGCTGTGTGCTGTGCCCTGCTGGACAGAGCTGCTTTGCCAGTGATGGCTCTTGGCTGGTGGGGTCAAAATTCTGCTTGTTCCAAGAGCAGAACTGGTGCTGAACACAGTGGGCCACGGGAACACTGGCAGGAGTGGCCCTACACCACCCTGTGCCCACCCCAGCAGTGCTTCCCATGCCATCCTGGGGATTCCCACATCCCTGCCTGCCTCAGTGCAGCTGCAGCAGCCCAGCAAAGCAGCCCTGGAGCTGCAGGGGAGCAGGTTTCCTTGCAAAGCTGGAATCTCTTAGGATTTCAGAGCTGCATCTAAGCAGCCGTGTCCTGTGAGATGCGTGGAAAGCGTCCAAGACGGACACCTGCTGGCTCTGAAGCAGTCAAGTGCTTTTTCCAAAATATCTTTGCCCTGCTCTGGGTGTTTACTTTTAAAAAGGTACAGGCATTTGTTGGCTGTAAAAGAAAGGGGGGGAATCATTGTTGCTGCTGTCACTGAAATTCCCTGCAGACTTGAAAGGAAGATGAAAGTTGGTACTTTAAGAGAAACTCGAAGCCCTTGGGACAAGCACAGCAGAAAACAGGAAGATGCTCTGTATTCTGTCCAATTGCTTGCAAAAATGAGTGCTGTATCTCCTGCAGAGAGAGAGACACAGCCAGAAACACATATTTGCATCGTTCCCCCATGGCTGAGCCTTGCTAACTAGGACAATACCATTTTGCACTTCCCTGGGCATATTCTCAAACAGCAGCTCAGTGCAGGTGATAGAGGGAAAAAAAAGGGTGAGGGAGAAAGAAGTGAGGGGGGGAAATCTGCC
Source organism: Dicaeum eximium (assembly GCA_013396995.1). NCBI lineage: Eukaryota > Metazoa > Chordata > Aves > Passeriformes > Dicaeidae > Dicaeum > Dicaeum eximium. The sequence continues at coordinate 567,908 of VWZP01008455.1, read as the reverse complement.
TTGTGGTGTTTCAGATCTCCAGCATACACAGGTGCTTTTTAATCCCTCTGGCCTACATATTCCACAGCCCCTAGGAATAGAGGAGTCGTGATGTAATGCTCTTTTCCTCACACTCGCAGCTTAAATACAGATGGAAATTGTTGTCATGTGTTAGAAATGTCACCAATAATATAAAAGGCAGGCTTCTGCATTCTCCCTTTTGCACTGTCAGCTGCTGCTGCCAGCTTATTCTTCCCTCTCAAACCTATTGTCATGTGGCAGAAACCCTGATGTAAGTAAGCCCTGTCCTCCCCCTGCTTATGATCCCTGCATTTTTTATTCCCCTCTGCTGCAGTGCTCAGAGGATCATTACATACCACGACTTAAAGACAAGACCTCACAAAGGAAGGATTAATCTTGTATTTGTGCTTGAATTTCGAAGGACTCAGGCAAGTGAGAACGTTCCGTTGTATTCTCTCTCTTTTTTTTCCCCCTCCGCTCTTTCCCAGACGCTAAGTAAGGAACGAAAAGCAGCAGATGTGCGGGGCTGGGTGCGGGTCCGCCGAGCGGGGTCCGAGCCGCGGCTCGGGATGCGGGATGCGGGATGTGGGGCTGGGAAGGAGCCGCGGGAAGGAGCGGGGCTGGCAGCCCGAGCCCAGCCGGGGAGGACAGATGGCTGGTGCTGCTTTTTAATTCATGCAGCAGGCTTTACGTGAGGCCCGTTGGCGAGCGGGTGCGCCGCGAAAAGCGGGGTCAATGGGCACGAATAGGCTGAGATCAGGACCAGATGCCTGCCGAACAATGGGGCTTTTGAAAGAAATGCGGGAGGAAGCGTGGCGCTGGCTTTGTACTGCCTCCGCATTGCAGGTTGGAATGGGGCAGCTCCGATTTAATGAAGTGCATTCCTAAACGTGGTCGTCAGCCCGGGCTGGAGACAAGGGGACATGTCAGAAGGGGGCTTGTGGGGCCGGCGCTGGCCGGGGGGGGAGCGATCCACTGATGGATCGCCCCGAACAATGCGGTCTTAGTGCCGGATGGGAAAAACCATCCATACATCCCTGTGCATATTAATGCGATACAGCAGGTGTTGCTAAATGTCTGTCCCCGCATTGTTCTCCCGCGGCTCAGCCGGGGAGGGGGCAGGAAGGAGACCCCGCCAGGGATGCGCTCATCCCGGCTGGAAAGGCAGGGACGGCCGCGGGGACAGCGGGAGGCGACAACCGGCCCCGGGTCACTGCCTGGGCGAGGGGCAGGCAGCCCTGCCCTGTGCTGGCCCTGGCAAGCACGGCGGGGACGGGCTCGGAGGGGCTGGTCACAGCTTAAAGGCACAGCAGGGCCAGAAGGGTCCTTTTTTCTGTGAATGTTCCCCCAAACTAAGCGGGAAGTGAATCTCCCGAGAGCAGTCTGGGTCACCAGGGCGGAGGGCAAGGAAGGGGGACGCAGGAATGGTGTCTCCGTTGGAATTCAGCAGCGAAAGAGTTAAAAAGGGGACATATTTTTTTTCAGCTTCTCCAGAAATACATCGATTAGGAATGAGTTGAGGGGGCTGTGTGAATGGCAATAAACAAGGTGTACAACGTGCATAAAGCCAAACAAAATATCTGTGTCTGCTTCTGTGTGTATCCCACTGCACTGGCTGGATGTACCCTTCCTTTGAGACAGTTTCCTTTCTAATAGGAAAGAAAAAAACATCCCCAAACACTTACAGCCATGTTTGCCAGTCTAATTCGTGAAGGGTTGGGGAGGGGGAGAGTGTACACAGTCAGTCATTATTATGTGTATTTCTTAATAAAAATACACCCATTTAATTGCTGTCATTGTGTTGTCTGCTCCCCTTGTGATTTGTGACATGCTATACTGTATTTGTCAGCAGAATGAAAGGGGTCTTTGTTCCTTATTCGTATTATGGCCCACTGCATCTCTCAGTGAAAATGGAATATTTGCCTTTAGAGCTAACTTAGCTGGTGATCTGTGCCCGCTGTTACACTGGGAAGGGTTTGCCTTTTTTTTGCTGGGAGTTTCAGAGGAATTTGCAAGCAAGGCTTGAATTATTTTACTTATTAATTTTTACGTATCAGTGCGCTAATAGTGATGAAGAGTGATCAGCCTATTTTTGCCCACAGTTCAGGTAAAGTGGCTGCAACAGCTTCACGTATTGCAGCTGCCTTTCTGTGTATCCCTTTTCTGTGGATAAATGGCCAAGCTGACCATGAACTGGAATCACTGTGCACCTTTGATCGTTTGCTGCTGTGTAAATTGCCAAAAAAGGTGTTGAAAAATAAAGAGTGTGTAATATGGACAAGCTCATGTGTCTGCTCAAAGGTTGGCCAAGGCTGTAGATGATTAAAGGCTGTTGGTGACTGGCCAGCTGTGGGAGTGACAATTTGGGGGTGCCAGTGGCACTTGGAGGGCACTGTCCAGGCACTGGTGGGGTGTGCTGGGTTGGGTTATGTATCGTGTAACATCAACAGCATTATCACTTGGGATCTATTTGCTGTCCTTGCTGTGCTCAGTCTGTGTGCCTGTTAATGGGAATGGTTTGCAGGGTAGCAGCTGGAATTGGCAGCCAAAAAGATTTAAGGCAGTGCTTGCACAGACAATTCATAAGGCTTCTTCTAGCACACCCACATGGCATGAATGTATGGAACTTGTTTTTAAATTGAGCTACCAGGTTCAACAGCTTGAGCTTTATGCTGTTAATTATCCTTATTTTCTACTCTGCAGTGCCCAAGGAAAAATGAGCAAAAAATGCAAGGGCTGGCTCAGCCTGGGAGGCTGCAGTCTGTGCAAAGGGCTCCTCTGTTAGAGGGGCTGGCTCAGCAGAGGGCTGGGCTATCAACCTGTTGCTTGTTGTTGTGTGGCTCCTTCTGCAATGTGGGAAATGGTGTCAAGGAGTAACTCTGGTCTGGAGGGATTGCTCAGTGGTGCAGAAGCACAGGGAGTGTTTTCTCCTTTGCCAGTTCCTTTCCACTCATCCTTGTCTAGTGCTAAGCCCTGTCAGATGGAAGCAGTGATGGATCCGTGCAGATCCAAGAATGATGCTTCACTTCCTTCAGGGAAAGGGCTGTAATGTTGGTGAGAAGGAGCACAGGCAGCTGTTCCAGGAGCACTACTGTTGAAGTGTTGCAGAGCCAAGTTTTGCTGTAACAGCAATAACCCTTTTTTTTTTTTTTAATACACTCCTCTAATGCAGGTAATCCAACCTGAAATATGAAACTTAGAGTATCCCTTTTGTCATTATTGAGAATCCCTAGCACAGGTAAGGCTGTCATGGCAGTCAGTGTTGCATAAAGAAAAAAAGCAACAGTGAAGCTATTAATTCAGCAGCTGATTGAATGGTGTTGGGTTCCTGACTCTGCATCTGACAGTAACAATACTTATCTTGAGTTCCAGTTGTTTAAAAGTTCCTATGCTGCAGGGAAGGCTGTTGCCTGTAATTTGGAGCTGTACAGACACCTTTCTGCCAGCTTTCCATCCTTTCCAGTGCACCAAGTCTTTACATGGTTGCACAAGAAATGCTTCTAAAATCAATGCACGTCAAGTCATTGCAGCCAAAAGGTGATGTGTGCTGTGGTATTCAGTAAAGCTTATTCGAAATGTGGTGCTATTTTCAGTCAAATTCTGCTAAATCCTGTCCTGAAATCCTCTGAATGTTTTGCTCTTGAATATTCTGGTAAGCATGATGACTGGTTCACTGTGTTAATCCTATATGGTCTTTCTGTCTGCAGCTAATCCTGAGCTGTTGTTGCTGCTCTGCACACATGAGTGAGATTCTGCCCCCCTCCTCCATATACAGTAGAATTACAGCTGACTGCTAGAAAATAACAGATCAAATATTCTACTCTTCCTTTTTCTCGTCCGTTAGTAGGAGAGTTGAGTTTCTTCTACTTGAAAAACAAAACCTGGAGAAGTAGGAAAAATATTCTTGGTCTGCTGAGCTCTACCTGGAGGCATTTACTGCCTCAGACTGTGCAGGATGTCTTCAGGAATCTCAGCTGTAGACAAATGTGGAAGAAAAGACATGCTTAAAGCAAGTCTCCAAATTCACATCGATTGGACAGATTTTCTATTACAATTTCACATTAATTAGAGATGAAGTTGACAGGGATGGCTATGAGTAAATATTTTTCTCCTAAAATGAAGTTACTGTATTTTCCTATTTTTATCTTAGTGATTTTTTATTTTTTATTGCTGGACCTACCTGTGGAAGATGGCTTGGCAAAATCTATCCCTTTCTGATGGAAAAAACCCCTTTTCCTTTGGGACAGTTAATGTCACCTCAAAATTACTACTTAAGCATGTTTCAGGTTTAGTAGAAAAGCTTATGGAAGGAAGGGTTGTAGTTTAACCTTGGGTTGATTCTCCCCACCCCCACTGATTTTACCCATGGACAGACATTGTATCTCCTTATAGTCAGATTAGCATATTTGCATAAATATGTTAATATCCATATGGCCTATATTGACATGGTTGAATGGGATGAATATACCTGGTGTGTGTGTGTGTGTGTAATACAAATGCTTACACTTGCTTTTAACTACAAACATCAAAATGTCATGACCAAGAGAGTCCATGATAACTAAATTCAAACTTTTTCTTTAAAACTGTGTAATATTTAATTGATGTAAAATATCATGAACACCCACTCTTTTCCTTGGAAGAGACTGAATTTTTTTTTCCTTCTCAATAGATTTTCAAAGGATTCATTAAGAAAATGAAACCCAAGAAGAAAAATAGTTGATCCAGCAGTTCAAGGCCAACGAGGCAATTACCCAATAAATTTGTGTTAAGTCAGCCCTAAGTGAGCTGTGCTTAAATGATTTTGTAGTATATATTTTCTGAAAATGTTCCATATTGAAATAGGGGGAAAACCCCTGCTAGATGAATAATGTCATTCTGTCAGCAATTGGAATATGGCTGTGGATATCACTCACTGTATAGAAAATATTGCTTTGCCTACCTAAACAGAGGTAGTGTCCCACCTGGAATTTGCAGTGTTACCACCTTCTTAGTTTGCCTGAGGAAACACTCAATCCATTGCAGATGGGAAATTTTAGTTTGTTTGTGGGGGATTTTTAATGTGTTTTATTTTCATTAGGGTACAACACTGACTGTCAATGCAGGTGAAGATGTGAGCAAGGCACACAAAAAGTAAAAACTCTGAAAGAACTCTGTAACTGAAATTGTGTTATAATGGGGGGAAAAAAGTAGATTAGCTCATTTTTTCCCCCTCTGTTTGCATCTTCTTTGGGCACAGGCTTTCTAGAAGTCTTTGGTAGGTTTGTTGCTCACATTGAGAACTCTTTGGTGTTGATTTTTTTATGCTAATTTAAATGAATAGGGAGCAGCTGAATACTAGTCCTGTAGAAGGTGCAGTTGAAAATGCAGGTCTGTCAGCACTCCAGGTGATGTAGTTTTGTGGACAAGTGTCCTGGTGTTGACAAGGCAAAGTTCTAACATGTGATAATCTGTCATCCTAAAGTCTTAAGGGAAATCAAGGGTTTACTTTTAGATGCATGAGTTAAAACTTTCCCTTGCCTTTTATTCTTCAAGATTTGAATTTTTAATTTTTTTTTTCCTGGTGAAGATGAAGTCAACTCATTTTGAGTCCTAATCAGGAAGTGATTCAGTGTCTGTGCTCATTAAATTCTTCTCTTCACTCCTGGGACTGACAGGGAGGATGTCACACATTACCTGCTGATGAGATGATGTTTTGTAAAGGAGGTGAATGTCCCAGAAAGTATTCTCACAGTGACAAACCACTGGGAAGCTGGAAAGGGCTTAGAAAGCCACAGTGAGGCTAGACTAGGAGTACTTGAGCTAGTTTTATCATCACTCTCTTAAGCAGCTGCTTATCCATTAGAAAGAACTCATCTTTAGTTACATGTGATTTGGGGGACATAAAGGTCGAGCCCTGCTGTTCTCATTATCTGAAGTTTCAGATTTTCTTTGGGTTATTAGGGTACAACACAGAGCATTTAATTCCCCTTATCAGCTCCTTTAGTTATTGTTTGATTGGATGGGCCCTTTTCAATTTTTTTCCATTTTCCTCTTTCTCATACTTCATGGACTCTGTTGTTTTATTAGTTCACTGGCCTTTCTGGGTCATTGCAGCCTAAGTATTCTGACTTTTATAAAGGTCTTGGTGACTAAATATTGGTGACCTCTATTCATCTTCCTTTTGCTTCTCCAAGGCAGAGTAGTTTGATTTCGAGCTGTTCTGTGTTACAGTATCAGGGTTTGTGGCATGGGGAATCAAACCCCATTTCTTCTCCACAGATGGAGATGTCCATTGAGCTGCACAGTTTCTGTTACAGTATTTGGATAACAGGGTCCCTGGAAAAAAAGATGGAGAGAAACCAGCCCATGGAGCTTCACCAGCCTAACTAAAATGATGTGCCATTACACAATTGAAGGAATATTGCTGGATTCATGGCAGTTCTAGGAAAGTCTAACAAGCTGAGCATGATTGACTTGAATTTCCAAATTATGTAAGATGAAATGGAAAAGTTACCATTAGCTGCACTAGGGAGCTTGTTATACCAACAGAAGCCTTTTTGGAAAATCCAGCTTTGAGTTGGTAGGCTTGTGTTTTGAAGCTTTCCTTCTAGGACACCATCTATGAGGCATTTCCCTAGCACAGACTCTGCCTGAGGGATGAATAGACGTGTCTCTGTGGAGAATTTGAGGTTCCAAGGTTAGGAATGGATGCTGCCATAATTTGAACATTTTACACATCATATTTGCCTTTATCTGGGCAAGTCTTGTCAAATGAAGTGTAACATAGGATCTTTCCTCTTGCTCAGTCTTGCTTTCTCCTTCTGATAGCCCTCTGCCTCATTTGTTACTCTCTGCTGCTCCCTAAGTGAAGTGAGAAATGGCTTTTACAGGGGAAAGAAGAAGGTCTGACTTCAGGATGGAAGAGTTCTTGAGAAATACCTACAGGAACAAAGAGAAACAAAAACTGTCTGAGCAAGCTGAGCTGCAGGCTTTGGTAGCTCAGAAGTGCTGTGTTTTGGAAACTATATTTTAGCAGGCTTTTTTTTTCTTTCTTGTTTACTGTTGTAGTGTTTTTTAAAAGGCAGGGAGGAGCAAAGGAACACCCCAACATTTCAAAGGTCTACCTTCCTCCCAAAGCCCTGCCTTGAAGCTCTTAAGGAGGGTCAGAGAACAACTGTGGGAGATTTTACCCACAGTATTTAAAGTTTGGGAAATGAAAATAGGAGTCTCTGAAAGTGGAAGCTGATATTGGAGTTTGTGAAATGGCTTTTCAGGTGTTGCTGCTGCCTGTATCTGATATACACAAAACTTGCACTTACAAGCAAGGAGAGATTTGAATGCTGCCCAAAAGCTGCTTTTATATGTAGAGCTCTTTGCATCTCTAGCTGCAGATGGTCCACAGGCACCATGGGGAGGTCTTTAAATTGGAGGACCTTTCTCTAATAAAAGGTCTGCTTCACTGCAAAAGAGATACTAGGGCTACAGCCTCTTGAAAGGCAAGCTAATAAATGAGATATTATTATTTCAGTGTGTTCTTTTGGTGAAATATTTAAAAGTGGCTCACTCCTGGTGAATTACCTGCTCGCCTCATCCTCTAGCAGCCTTATTAAATAGTTGCCTGTTGTAACATTCTTTGTAAAGTTAAAGCATGTCCCACTGCACTAAGCACTATTTCAGATATCACCACTATAACAAAAAATCTTTATATAGTAATAGTGCAAACCAATGACTCTTGTGGGTGATCTCGTAATGAGGTTTTGTGGTGACTGTTCTATGATCCCTTTTCTCCTTTTTCCAGTGTATCAAATCTACTCAATTCCTTTCCATATTCATTGAGCTTAACAAATTTGCTCTTTGAACTCCTCCAACGTTCCAAACATCAACACTTCTGATACAGAATGGGTTTATCAAACAAACAGTGGCAGAAAATAAGGGTATCTTTGCAAAGCAAAGTGCTTGGGCTGGAATGGCTTAATGAGCCACTGGAGCCATGTCTGTACTCCTTGCCCTGAGCAAGTCAAAATGAAAGGGGTTCGTTTAAAATCTTAAAACTTTTGCTGTTTAGAAGCTTGACTTCTGCTTGAGTACTGGGGTGCTCTGTTTTTGTTGCATGGCAAGTAGTAACTTGGTTTCTGTGTCTACAACACATTTTGTGTGTGACCAGCCCCTGAACAAACAATTGCTCTTGTGCCTTATGCTTTGGAACTATATTCCTTGGATATTCTTGGGCAGAGTGGAAGAAACCCCTTTGATGTCTCTCCTGGCCTCATATCTAATTACATATTTTTTGATAGTTTTCCCTCAGGAGCTCCTTATTTTAAATGCATTTTACAAATACACATTCAAATAAGCCTGACACTATTAATTTTTGTGGTCTAGTTATTTTGTGTTGCTGACCATCCCCTGGTACTTGAACTTCTTTCTACAGACTGTGTTCACTGTACTTCAATAATTTGTGGTCTCTCCTCACTGAAATAGGGTGGCTGGGTTAAAACCTCGTGCTTTTTGTCCTTTGATTCATACTCTTTGTCCCAGTTTGACTTGGTCTGATTTTACTTGGGTACATCCAGGCAATAAGAAGCAGAGGTGCTCAGAGCCTGCCAGATTTGGTTCTGTGATTTGTAGCAGTCAGGTTTGCCAAACCCCATCTTTGTGCAGTGAGTGGTGGGAGCTGATGGTCTGGATGCCCAGCTGAGCAATGGGCCAGCAGGTGTTGGTCTGAGATGGAGGATCTCTGTGTGTTCTCAATGTCTTTGACACTGGCCACCTTCATCTCTGCATGCTATGGGCTCATCTCTCTTAAAAAAA